>VMDO01023391.1:0-31692 GCA_007922755.1 Pedetes capensis | reverse complement strand
TTTGAGACAGGGTCTCGCTAAATTATGCAGACTCCCTCTGGTCTCGAACTTGCGATCCTCCCGCCTCCGCCTCCCAAGCCGCTGGGATTACAGGCGTGCGCCACTGCGCCCAGCTTAACTTGCTTTTTCTAAGTGTGTTTTTAAAAGCATGAAAATAAGCATGAGGATTCTCCTTATGCACAGATCTATGTCACTCTTTTATCTAAAATAAATTAAAAAGATACTAAACCTACAAATACTCCATCTAGGACTTAAATATTCAAATATTTAAGGTTTGTCTTCTTAGATTCAGGCTGGGATTTGGGCACTTTAAGTTTAGTGGGCTATGTTATTTAAAGGCAACCTTACTCATTTGCAGGCCATCGGTTCAACGTGACTAAACTCTGAACATATTTATACATGGTAATCTAATCCAATCCAAATATTGGAAAGAAGAAAAGCATCCGCCTATATAACCTCTGTTTACCCTTAGTCTAAAATTTGGATTCAGTATGGGCCTTTTGATGTCAGTTGTAGACAACGAGGGGATACAAATTACTTTGAGTTCCTTAGGAAATAAGCACTCGTTGTTGTTGTTGGTTGCTGTCAAATTGGGTCCAACTGTTGTTAGATGCCGTCAAGTGGGGTCCCACTCATAGCCAGCCTCATAGGGTTTCCAATGGCTGATTGTTTTGGGGTTGCTTCAGGTATGGGTTGCCAGGTCCTTCTCCCATTTTTATGGTGCTGGCAATCGAACCTGTGTCCTCAGAGACTGCAGTACAGCACTCTACCAACTGAGCTAAACCCCAGCCCCTATAGCAACCCTATGTAGGGCTATTCTTCCTGCTGGTAAAGGATTAGGGTTGCTGTTTGTTCTGTACTAACATCAAATTCATCACATTTCAATATTCCCTCCATGACTTGAGTAGGATTTATTAGAAGAATTTAAGTCAAATAGTTAATAGTAGCTTGTAGCCGTAGCCCTGTGGCATCAAATCCCGTCAGATCTCGGAAGCTAAGCAGGGTTGGGCCTGGTTAGTACCTGGATGGGAGACCCCCTGGGATCACCAGAAGCTGTAGGCTTAGGAGAAGGACCTGGCAACCCCCTCTCAAAAATCAATCTGCCATTGAAAACCCTATGAACAGCAGAGAAGCACTGACAATAGTGTTTCCCCTGTTGTACAGAGGGTCGTTATGAGTCGGATACTGACTCAACGGCACCTAACAACAACAATATTTAATAGTATTCTTCCCAATCTATTTTAATGTAGTCTAATCCTCAGCTGCTCTGTTCAGGTTTTCACACAAATATATTCATTTGAGATTTCTTTCTTCTGACAGCTGTTCTCAGTTTTAGTATCTAAAAGGGCTTTTTTCTGAGTACTATTTGTTGTTTTCAAGTTAGTCTACTTTCTGCAAGTTCCCGTTATAAGCATAATTGTATCATATTTTAGATTTCATCTTAAAATGACTCTGAAATTTTCCACAATGATTGATATAATGTTCACTCTTTATCAGAGTCAGTGATAGAACTCAATAACAATTTCCTGGCATTTGATGATTGAGCGAAGGGTAAGATTTATAATCCAAAAGTAAAAGCTGAGCTAGTCTATGTAAAGTTGCTATACCCTCAATCTTTGTCTAGTGCTTCATCAAGTCTTACTTGGCCTCATAGCTTTATTACACATCATCTGCTAAGAACCAGATATCTCTAGATTTTATTATAGTGAAGCAATATAGCATAGTTAACATAATCACTATTGGCTCATGTTACATACTTTTCTTATTAGATATGTGACTTTCAGTCAGTTACTTCTATTTTCTAAACATCTATTTCTTTTAAAATGAGGACAAAAATAGTACCAACTTCAAAAGATTAAAAAAAGTGAATGTGCCCTGCATACACTAAGTGCTAAATAAAAGCTGCCTGTTGCTCTTATTATTGATACTACCATTCTATTCAAAAATTATCATATTCCAATATCTTTTTACTTCTTGCCACAAACCTATTTTCTCATATTCATATTAGTTTCTTGTTCTTGTTGTTTGTAAAGGTATCTAAATATGCTAATTGAGTATTTCCCTGGGAAAACTTCCCTTAGTTTTGCAAATGTAGAAAGCAATCACTTGATTGTGAACATTTATGAGTTGTGGTTTGTGAAAACAAGAATTATTTTGCTCTTTCAGGGAGAAGTATAATTGAGTAAAACAAAAGCAGCAAGATCTTGAAAGTTTTTGAATGGAAATGCGTCTGTACTTGATTTGAAATTTAAATGCACAAATTACCTTCAGAATCTTATAAAATGAAGTTTTTACCCTTTCTTTACCCAGGTCCTTGGTCTGCTAGGCACCTTCTTAAGGCTCTAGAAATAATCTTTTTCTTTCTTTTCTTTTCATTCCTTTCCCCTTCCTTCCATCCTTCCTTCCATCCTTCCTTCCTTCCTTTCCTCCCCTTCCTCCCTCCCTCCTTCCCTGCTCCTTCTCTCCCTCTCTCCCTCCTTCCTTCCCTCTTTTTCTCTCTCCCTTCCCCTCCCTCTCTCTCTCTCTCTCTCTCTCTCTTTCCTTCTTTTTTTCTTCTTTCTTTTGAGGTCGAATAACAATGTAATAATGTGAATGATTGACAGGAAAGAAAACAAATGATACCAGCCACTATTCAGAGTGTTGGAATAAATTAAACTTAAATAGATGCCTCCCAGTGCTTTAGCAAATGAATATGATTAACCACCATGTGTGGTTAATGATTGTGTGTTTTACCTCCTTAAGTATGTTTCTGTATGTATGTTTATAATATATGTACATATTTAAATATTCTCATGTGGAAATGACTCACTGACTCTAGCAGATCCATTACAAATGGATTCATATCTCAATTAAATTGAGCTGTAAACCATGCAGTTGATTACCCCAAAGAGCTCATTTTAAATGCATATGACCCTTATTGGCTCCAGTGGGAAGAGAGCCCTTCACCAGTGATGAATGTTATAACTTTTAATTGAAACAAGGTTACCTAAGATATTAAAGTTATATAAGATGCTATCCAAGCAGTCATGACTATAAATCTATAATTTGAATGGTCCAGTCAAAATAATTTGCAAAATTAGATTGGAAAATGGAACAAGTATAAATGAGTTCCTGTAAAGAAAGACGTATGATTATGAGACTTTACCTTTATGGCATATTTGTTCATAATTTCATCTTTTTCTAATTATAGTTAATTTTACAAGCTACTGTTTTGTCATCAAATGCTACTGTTGCTGTAGATGACATCAGTATATCCCAGGAATGTGAAATTTCCTATAAGTCACTTCCACGTACCAGCATACAAAACAAAGGTAAGATTTCTCTTGTGATTATTACAATCTTAATCATTTAATTATTTTTCATATCAAAATATATTTGGAATTTCTAATAATAAAGGATGTGGACTATATCATATTCTTGACAGTTAAAACTTTTTTTTTTGTAAAAGGTGAAAATATAGTATATCACAGTCTAGGCATTGGGCCTCTCTTCCATTAATAGGAACAAGATTCTACTTTTGTAGGTAAAATTGTCGCATGCATACTTTAACTATAAAAATATGAATTTTAATTATTTTGCATGTTTTAAAGGTGCTTCTATAAAATTCACATCCTTATCGATTTTACTTGGCACTTCCAATGAGCATGTAATGAAATTCTTACTTCAGAATCACTCAGGAATTCAAAACACAAATTATATTTAGATAAGTGTCTTAAAGCCAGGCAGAAATTGAAAACATGACCTTAACATTAAGTGGTTACATTCAAAGAATACTTTCAAATAACAGATGGACTTTGGCTAATTCTTTGACTCAATTTTTTTTAGAGAATCTCAACTAAGGAATAGAAGCATTGGCATAGGAAATGAATACCAAATGGTTAGGTAGATACTTTGGGGGACATAACCATTATTGAGATTCTGGGAGAGCACTGACAAAGTGTACATTGTGCTTCCTATTCATCATCTGAACACTCATTGATGCTTCTCTCTAACCATCAGTACCCTGAGATCCCATCTAATAAACAGACACACAATATATTCTGCAGTTATGGATTCTTTCTTGCTTTCCTCTTTTTATTTTTTATACAGTTCTAGGAGTTTGAACCCAGGGCCTTGCACATGCTAGACAAGTGTTCTCCCACAGCCCCTTTAATTTTTCTTTTTTCCATTTTGAGAAGGAGCCTAAGTTACGCAGGCTACCTCTGGCCTTGAACTCAAAATTCTCCTGCCTCAGCCTCCTGAGTTTCTGGGATTATAGTCATGCACCATGGTGCCTGGGTTGTAGTTTTGTCCTTGTTCTTTCCCATCCCCTCCTTTCCCTTCTGTCTCCCCTTCTTTTTCTTTGTTTTTTTCTTTTTTTTTTTCTTTGGAGTCCTGCAGGGTGGAACTCGGGGCTTCATACACACTTTGCAAGTGTCCTCCACTGAGCTGTACCCCTAGCCTTTTTATCTTGAGACAGGGTCTTGCTAAGTTATGCAGGCTACCTCTGGCCTCAAATTCGTGATCTTCTTGCCTCTGCCTCCTGATTCTCTGGGATTACAGGCATGTACCACCCCATCTGTCATGTAGTTATGTTTTCTTAAAGAACATGTTTAATGAGTGGAAAAGTTGCATATTTACAGAAACTAGATGCACTAATCAAGAAAAATATCAAGCCCGACATGGTGACGTGTGCCTTGAGTTTCTCTCAGGAGTGAGATAGAATGACTGCTTGAGCCCAATAAGTTTAAGACCATCCTTCACTGAGTACTAGGTAGAAGAATTTTAAAAATTGATTTACTATTTTTAAATTTTAATTGTACAAATTTATGGGGTAGAGTGTCATAATTTGGTATGTATACACAATAATGATCAAGTCAGAGTAATTAGCATTTCTACCTACTTAAATACTTAAAAAATTGACACATAATAATTGTACACATTTATGGAGTACATTGTGATACATCAATACATGTATATGGTATGTACTGATCAAATCAGAGTAATTAGGTTTTCCATCTTTGCTTTGTGTTTTGAGACTTTGAGCTCTTCTCTTCTAGTGGTTCATAAAATACATAACAAGTTGTCAACTGTAGTTACTCCATTGTGCTATAGAACCCAAGAAGTTACTACTTCTATCTATGTTTTAATGCCCATTATTCAATCTCCCTCTAACTCCCTGTCTCCAGCCTTCTGAGCCTCTAGTAATCTGTATTATATAGTTTGTTAGATTTATATTTATATACACATATTAGAGAGAACATGTGGTATTTGTATTTCAGTGTTTGACTTATTTCACTTAACTTGATGATCTCTCATCTCATCCATTTTGCCACAAATGATAGAATACCATTCTTTTTATGGCTGAGTAATATTCCACTGTGTATATATACCACATTTTCATTATCTATTTATCCATTAATGGGCACCTAAGTCTATTCCTGATCATAGCTATTGTGATTAATGGTTTTAGTTATAAGTCCTTTATTACAGACATCTTTTATTCCATAGATTGTATAATTCTGTATACTAACATCTTGTATGTCCAAATGTATATCCTACATGCATAATAAACCTTTCTGAGTGGGCACCCATGGCTCTGATCGACAGTGAGGAATGTGAAGAGGCAGCTGTAATGATTCATTTAATGATTCATGAGTTTTTAATGGCTAGACAGCATTACCTTATCTCTGTTTAATTAAATATTTTTCCTTCAAAAAGCACATCACCAGATTTGGAATAATATAAAGGCATTAAAGTTGGTATTGAAAAGAGACCATAATTGGACATACAGGTACAGAAAGTTGTAATACTCTTCCCGGCTCCTCAAAATGGTCATGGTGACACTCCTGTAACTGAAGTTAACCTTAGCAAATCTGTGAGAAGAATTAATCATGTTTATGAAGAACTCTCTTAATAAATTAACTTAGAATTTTTCTTTCTGTATGCTAATACAAATACCAAATCAGTTGATTAGAGCATAGATCTAATTGGGCCAACATGGCATGAATTATTCCTGAACAACCAATTGTTTTATACACACACACAAACACACAGACACACACTCACAAACTTTCTGTTTTGCAAATATGTCCAACATGCAATTAAAGTATTTCCTTTATGGAGTTTAATATTACTACTGAGCAGAAGTTTAGAGAGAGGCTGAGTAGGGAAATTAAAAACTACCTTGTTCTATAAACAGTGAGTTGTTCTAACTTAAAGTAAGGCAGAATGACCAGAGGTTTACCTAGACCCTGAAGCTTTTGAAAGCCTTAACTGGCATACAAAAGTCTTCACCACTTCAGAGCAATCTTGGAACAATAGCCTGACATTTACATTTGAAATATAATACACATGATAAAAACAGCAAGTGGTATTCTAATTTGGCTTTTTATCAAGTTTCTTCACCTTCAGAATATTAAAAACTAGTGCTGATGAAACAATTATATATTCCATTTGATGAAGGAGGAGAGAATGCTTTTTATCTTCTTGATTTTAATTTGAAGCTGGGTTTGTATCACTAGAGGACATAAGTGTATTTCATCCAGCCGGGTCTGTGATTTCACACCTGAGTGCCCAAACAGAACAGGTGAAGCCAGTTGTGAAGTGAAAGTGCTGGCTCATTCAGCCAGGATTCATGTGTACATGTTTACTTTCTGAATGTATGGTATATACTACTAGAGTGAGTATTGCTTAATGAAGATGGTCAGAATTGAGACCTCTACTCAATGGAAGTGACATGCTGGTGAGAGCGAACCAGATTAGCCTTAAACTGGTAACAATAAAAGAAGACACCTCTTTAATTTTCAGTTTTGCTGTGTTGGAGTATAAAATTTGAAATGAATGCAAGATAGAATCCAGAAAATAAACAGAAAACAAGATAGTCAGGTACAGAAAGAAAAAGAAAAAGGTTGTGTGTTACCACTTATATGAGGTATTTAAAATAGTCAAATCCATAGAATAAAAGAGTAGAATGAAGGTTACCAGGGGTTGAGGGACAGGAGAAACGAAAAATCACTAATGAATTGGCATAAAATTTCAGGCAAGCAAGATAAATAAGCTCTAGATAGCTGTTGTATAACATTGTGCCTATAGTCAACAACATTGTATTATACACTTAAAATTTTATTAAAAGTAGACCTCATATTGTTTTCTTATCATAATAAGATACAATTTTAAAGAAGAATATATTAGAAATATTTACTGCAGGCATATCCAACCCATGGCTACGTAAAGTCTTTTAACAACGTGATTTTTTTTAGTTTTTATTTTCCTCATGACTACTCTTATTATGTAAGAGCACTAACTATATTATATAATTTATATGTACCCCCAAATAATTCCCCTTGATGAAAACCAAGGAAGCCAAAAAGTTGGACTCCCTTGCTTTCCTGAACACTTCTTAATAACATAACATTTTTATTCTAAACAATTACCTTTCTAATACAATGGTAGAGGACTACATAATACTCAATAATATTATTTAAATGACAGTATCCGACTTTGCATTAATGTTTTCTGCATTTTATTTAATTAATGCTATGTTTATCCTAACATCTGTGGAAAAAATGAATAAAGAAGTAAGAGAAGGAACCGCATGCGATGCCGCATGCCTGTAATCCCAGAGGCTTGAGAGGCAGAGGCAGGAGTATTGCAAGTTTGAGACCAGAGGCAATCTGTGTAACTCAGCGAGACCCTGTCTCAAAAAGTAAAAGAAAAAAAATGGGCTGGGGGTGCAGCTCAGTGGTCCAGCACTTGCAGAGCATGCAAGCGGGAGGAACTGGGTTCAATCCCCAGTACTTGGGGAAAAAAAAGAAAGAAAGTAGAAAGTGAAGGGGAGACTGTGGTAGATAAGCTTTTGTATAAGTGTTTAAATAATGTGCTATTACAGGTAATGAAGACAGGCAACAGGGAAGGTTACAAAATATTACATTTTTAAATTTTCTCTACCTAATGTGAAAGTCAAGATAGTTTTCAATCAAGACAATAGAAGGGCATGTACATGTTCCTGAGGTGGGCTAGAGAGAGTTGGAGAGACCTTTTCAGCATTTCATATAGAACACGAATCAGAATAAAGGGAAATATTATGGACATTAGGTATTGATGTATTGGCAAGATGGCTGTTGGTTTGACCCACCAAAAATGTTTAAGTGCTTGTACTCTATACCATGAGATTTGGTAAATAATGAAGATCATTTTTATCAAGAAACTTGGTATATTAGAAAAGGGCTGGGTGTAAATACAAACATATATATTCCACCAGTTTTCAACAAGGGCACCAACAAGACGCAGCAGAGAGTTTCCAGTCACTTCAATAAGTGGTGCTCTGAAAGCTGGACTTCCACATGCCAGAGAATAAAAATGGATCCTGATTTCATACTATAAACAAAATTCAACTCAAAATGGATAAAAGACTTAAACAGAAAACCCTAAACCATAAAACTTCTAAAAGTGAATGAAGAGGAAGAGCACCTTGCTGTTGCCTTGGCAATGAATTTTGGATATCACACCAAAAGTTCAGGTTCCAAAAGCAAAAATAAATACTGGGACTACATCAAACTAAAGAGATTCTGCATAGCAAAGGAAATAACAAAATGAAGTGGAAACTTGCAGATTGGGGGAAAATATTTGAAAACCATATACCTGTTAAGAGATGGATATTAAAATTTATTAGCATATATTGCACAAAGATTTCATTATGTCATTTGTATATGTACATATAATGTACTTTAAAATATTCACTTCCTCAATTATCCCCCTTTCTTGCTTCCCTTCTATGCTACTAGTATTTCCCCTTTTAGTTTTAAGTCCTCCCCTCCTTTCCACTTCCGTCTGTTTTCCTGCGTATGACATAATTTCATTCTTTATAACCAAGTAAAATTCCATTGTGTATACACACCACATTTTCTTTATCCCTTCATCCATTGTTGGGCACTTAGGTTTATTCCATAATGTAGCTGTTGTGAATAGTGGTACAATAAATGTGTATGTGGGTATCTATGTAGTAAGCTGACTGTAATTCTTTTCTGTATATATCCAAAAGTGGTATGACTGGGTCATATAGTGGACCTATATTTAGTCTTTTGAAAAGCCTCTATATTGATTTCCACAGTGATTAAACTAATTTATATCCTCATTAGCAGCAAATAAGAGTTCACCACTCTGCCCCTCTTCCTCTCTGGCATTTGTTGTTTCTTTGATGAAAGCCATTCTGACTGCAGTGAGATGAAATCTCATTGTGGTTTTTCTTTGAATTTCCCTGATGATTAATGATGTTGAATATTTTTTCATGTATTTATTGGCCATATGTACTTCTTCATTTGAAAAGACTCTGATCATTTCAATTGCCCATTTATTGGTTGGATTATTTGCTTTTTTGTTGTTTGAATTCTTTATGTATTCTTGATATTAATCCCTTGTCTGATGAATGCATGGTCACAATTTTCTCCCACTCTGCAGGCCATCTCTTTACTTTGTTGATTATTTCTTTTACTGTGCAAAAGCTTTATAATTTCATACAATCTTGTTAAGTTTGCTCTTATTTCCTGTGATGTTGAAGTCCTATTCAGAAAGTGATTCCCTTTGCCTCATTTTATAGACTTTTTAAAAATCAGTTTGTGTCCATTCCAGAGACAGAAAGCCACTCTTGTAATTAACATGAAAAATTTAAAGAATTACTGTGTAGTAAAAAGTAGTTAACTACAAAAAAATTGAGAGAACAATAAAGAAGAAAGAAATAGCCTCCAAGGATGAGATAGGGAATGCATAGAAGGAACAAATGGGTGAGTTTACCTTCCTGACATCCCAACACTGAAATTCAGAGCTTATTCAGCAACTGGGGACATTGGAAGGAGGAGAAATTTGCTGTGATGCCATGAGCCAGACTTGGCCACAATCAGTGGACCAAGGGGAAAGATCCACAAAGATGCCTGCAATACTGAGGATGACTGTAACAGGAATTCTTTGTCATTGTGGACATTCATGGTGCAGGAATCCAAAGAAAAAGAAAAACCATTAGAAACTCAAGAGCCTATTTTAAAAGTTTTAAATAATCTTAGTAACCCATGTCGAATTAATGGTTAGATGACAGATGTTATGCAGAGGAACTGAGGTAGGAAATTAATTTTGATCAAAACACCTTTCTAGTGACGAATGAACCTTTCTACCAGTGAAGGAAAGACAGTAATCTTTAGTTAATTGAAATTGTCTTTATATTATCTGAAAACTTATAAGTAAGTTATACTCTTGACACGAACAAATTATAATTACACTTTAACAACTTTCTCAGCTTGATGAAATAAAATCATGGGGAGAGGGAAACACTAGAACAAAAAAGCAGAAGTTTCTTTTTCTGCTGCAAATAAAGCTTGACATTGCCTGAGCTATTAAAAAGAAAGATACTTACAAGGTCTGGTATCTCAAAGAAAGGTAGTATGAAGCTAAGATGCATAAATTTATAACTAGCACACTTACTACATGCTGCATAGTCTATAACTGGTGGGACCCCAATATAAACCCATGTAGTATGCCTCTGGAACCCACACTGTTAGCCATACATTGCTCAGCTCTTTTGTCCTTTCAAGGTCATATTATATTGAGCCTGATATTTACCACAATCTATGAAGAGTTGCCCTTGTGATTAATATGTTCAATAGTTTGAATCCAGTGATCAGGACTTCCTTTTGGAGGAGAAACCATGCTCTGAGGCTCCAAAGATGCCAAATGGTAACATAATATATGCTGTCTAGATGTTCAAGGAACTCATATCCTTAAAAACATGTAATATGTAATCCTTGCTCCTTAGTAATTCTTTAATCATATTACAGCTAGTAAATCTGAAATGAAGTGAATTGTCTTCAGTTCTAGTGTGTGTTAGGGACTTAAAAGATTGTTTTATAGGCATAAAAGAAAGTGGAAGATCACTATTTGAGCAGTGGACTAACAATCACAGTGAATTGAGTTTGTTTTTATTTTTTAAATTAGCTAAAGAACTCCAGATCTCTAAAGTCTTATTTTTATTTCTTTGCTTTTTTTTAGAGAGCTAATTTTATGCTGTGGATCTGTTTATTCATAGAATTGCTAATTCTTCATTCTATTTTAATGAATCCTTTTATTAAAAATTCTAGCAGTGAGTTGAGATGAGGTAAAGTCACAGTGAAGAATTTAGAGGAGCCTTTTCTTCCTTGTCTTTGCAGTAAAAAGGTTAAAAGTGAGCACATGGATATTCGGCTGAGATTCTAACATGAACTAACATAATTTTCTCATAGAGGACTTAAGTACTTGAAAACACAGGGGTTCCTTATAAAGAGAAAAAGACAATGCTACCTTCCAGGTTTCTATTCATGAACATAATTTTTTCCCCAAAATGAACATTGCTATTTAAGATTTTCAAACATTTAATATTTAATGCAATTTATTCTAGTGTTTCTTACTTTCACAACCATCTTTGACTCAATTTGATTTCTTTTTCTTTTAAGTGAAGCTGATTATGGTCTATTTCAAAAGAATTATTGAGTATGGTGAAAGTTTAAATTTTCAGTCCCTCTGGAATATATTCAATTTTTAGAAAATATACTAAATGCAAGTTTTACCCAATTGTTGTAAATGAAAGAAAAAGAATATTGGATTTGTTTAAAAGTGTTTGAGATATACATAAGCTATAAAGTTTTTGTAAACTTTTGACATTTATAGTATAAAATACAATTAAATTATAATGTATAGGTTTTCAAGAGCTCTCTCATTTCTGGTGTCCTTACCTCTCTCACCCTTTCTCTCCTTCTTGCTACAAGACACCACACACTGACTGATATTAAATTGTTGTTGCTGTTAGGTGTCCATTGGCAATCATAGGGACCCTGTGTACAACAGAATGACACACTTCCCGACACTGTGCCATGCCCAGCACTATGTTAGTGCTTCTCTGCTATTCATAAGGTTTTTGATGGGTGATGTTTTGGTATTGTTTTGGGAGTGGGATGTCAGGTCCTTCTGTTTTGCAGTGCTGGGAATCAAACCCAGGGCCTCAGAGCACACAGCTCAGCACTAGCCCATGATGTTAAATTAGGTTTCTCTAGTATGCTTTCATGGTAATTGATGTACAGTCATGTGTCACTTAATGAAGGCAATATATTCTGAGAAACATGCTGTCAGGCAATTATGTCACTGGGAGCATCTAGTATACTTATGACTTATGCAGACTAAATGTCTACAGTGTCACTAGGTCATGTAATCTTTTGGGACCACCATGGTATATGTGGTCTGTCTTTGATCAAAACATTGTTATATGGCACACAACTGTACCTTCATAGCAGGACAGATACAATACATCTCAAGAGAACTTCTTTTGGCCTTCAGAAACCCTAAGGGAGCAGGATGCAGAGTGAAGCACTGTTACACATGATTTTTCTTTTTGCCTGGATGTAGTAGAATTACAATATATTATAAAAGTTCATGCCAGAGTGTTTTATACCTGGGCATATGTTGCCACTTGAAAACTTGACAAATAATCTGAATGTTTCCATTGAAGGCAATGTTTAAAATTTTCTGGGCATCTGAGTACCCAAGCCAAACTTAATCTCAGTAGGACAAACCCTAACAAGAGGAGTGTAGGTGGCAGAGAACAGAGTCAGCACCACAGTGTGCTCAAATAATTTCACTGCTCTGGAAAATCTGTTTCTACTGGACAGGTTATTTGATGTATAGGCCAATCAAAATGTGACCATCTTTCATTTTGAGAGCATCTCTTTATTTTTCTTAGATCAAATAATTACTTTGGATTGCTTATTTGTGATAGGTTATAAAAAGTAAAATTTCTGGTTCAAATTATTATTTAATGACACTCAGTGTCTTTTGCCAAAATTTTCCCGGAAAGGTAATAACAATAAACAGTAGAAGTGTGCCATTTTCACTGTGCTTCAAGTCCAGTTTGAAATTTGCTTTCACTTTTCATGATTATTTAGATACTACTCATAAGTTCCTTCTTTTGTGAACAAACATTTAGTTTTCTCAGAGACAAAAGCAGATCTTACTACCTTACATAGAGGGTTTTTTTTTAGGTCCAGAAAATAACTTGTATACAGACCAATGAATGTTTTGTGTGTCATACATCAATGGCTCATTTTTTCATGGACTCATAAGATAAAAGACATATATCAATTATTTCATTCTAGGCTGTTCTGTGTGATAGGGTAGAAAACCAGAATTTACTTAAATAGCTCTACAAGTTGTAAAGATATTCTAACATTTCAAAACAACATTTTCTGAGTTTAATTTGTTTTTTTATAAAAACTGTTTAGTTTAAATTGGGAGTGATTTTTTTTTAATCCAAGCAGTTTTCTACTTTCTACTTTTCTATCTGTCCATTGGTAAAACTACATAAGTCTCTTCTTAGTACTAGAATTCAATAAAGCTTGAGCAAAGGCAGATTGATCAGCCCAGGAGAAAGGAGTGATTTATTATTCTTCTGATGTATTTATTCAAACTTAGATGCTGATTATATATTTTCCCCCAACAACTACTATATCTGCTAAATGTAGAAATGGGTGCATTTTACACTGGCACTCCCAATAGCTGAGATGAAGATTAGAGACTGATTTATATGTGTTGATGTCTTGTAAAATAGTTCTGTGTATTTTTATCTATTCATTGCAGACCAATAGTAATTTTTTTTTATTCTGCATTGACACATATTTTTTTTCCCTCACAGAAATGCATTGGGAGGAAGCTTGAATTTCTCATTACAGGAGATACAATATTATGGCCATATTTTTCCCCAAAATATTTTCTGAAAAATATTTTTGAGATCTTTATAGTGAGATTGGAAATATTTAAATTTAATTATAAAAGAAAGGGCTTTCTATGATGTGTCTCTCTTTATAATTATACTTTTTATTTAAGTGAAAGATGGAAAAATAAACTGCTATTTCCTGTGCACTATTTTATATTAAGTAAACCTGAATACGAGAGAAGAGAGTATTTAAAAATAAACCTAAATTTGCTAATTATTAGCATTTTCCTCTTTTATTAAATACATATTGGTAAATAAGTCCTTATAGAAAAAAGCCTATCTAGTTTGTATGTGTGTATGTCTGTGTAAAATAAATTTATTTTCTTCTCATTGTTCACAAGTTTAAAATCTATACACAATTTTCAAGTCAGAAAACCTCCTTAGAGAGATGTAATTGTAAAAAGAGGACAGGGAAGTTGTTTCTAGCGAAGGCCTGTCATTTCTGTGATATAAAACCAAGAACTGGAGAAAAGTCCATTAATTTTCACTTATGGAAGTCATTGATCACTGAGAATAAAAGTGAAAAATATTGCCTTAGACAACTAAAAGCTGGTAAATAATCCATGATATTTTGATCTTTGCTGCATATAATTACATTGTTAAATAAGGAGAATGTAGATAATAGAGAAAATATGTGATTCTTGTTGGAAAATTCTATTGAGATTAAAATATGGGTATTTATTTTCAAAGTCTTTTCCTATGATTTAAGGTTAACTTTTAATATTATTAATTACATCTACAAAGAAAATTATTTTTTCTGTGCCATTTGAACTTATTCAGGATATATTTTTCAATAAGATTATTCTTCACTCTTAAAATTAAGATTTTAACTGGCATTTTTTTTAAATCTTGAAAACCTTAGCTATTTCAGTCCTTCTCTTTTCTCCATTCATTTGTTATTTTTTTTTCTTTTCTAATTTCAGGTTAATAATGTGTAGAAAGGTGGGGTTTAGCTCAGTTGGTAGAACGCCAAGTTGCAGTCTCTGAGGACCCAGGTTCCATCCCCAGCACTACAAAAACAGGAGAAGGACATGGTAATCCACTACTGAAGCAATCCTGAAACAATCCACCATTGAAAAACCCTATGAGGGTCACCAGGAGTCATACCTGACTCGATGGCACCTAACAACAACAATGTGTATGAAGTATAAAGGAGGCATACTGATCCTTTCCTATTTACAACAGATCCTCCAAACAATCTTGCATAACTTTACCACTGTAGGTAACGTGACATATACTTCCTTTTGATGTTGACATAAACCTTTCTTTTGGGTATGGATTTAAAGACCATGTAGTAATAATAAACTCTCACATACTTCTCAAGTAGTTATACCTGACAATGGCTAAAGTGTATTAATATGTATTAACTAATTTATAGCCATGAAAAGTGAGGCACAAAGAGAGTAAGTTTTAGAGCCCTTCATATAGTCACACAGTTAAGGATAGAGGTGGGACTGCAAACTAGATCTCAGGGCTGGTTTTCATTTTGCCTACTTCCAGGACAATTAAATTTGTATGATTCTCAAATAGTGTAAACCTCCTCATGCCCATGGGTGTTCAAGATGACAGCATTAAAATAGCTCCCTATTTCTCTTTGCTTCTTTTGTTTCTTTACATTTATTGTATTTCATTTTATTTTTGGCAGTACTCAGGGGTTGAGCCCAAGGCCTCACATATGCTACCCAAATTTTCTGCCACTGAGCTGCACCCCCAGCCCTTTTGTTATTTTTTATTTTGAGACAAGGTCTTGCCAACTTGTGAAGGCTGCCTCCTGCCTCAGAACTCATGTTTCTTACATTCCAGCAACTATATATTTCAAGAATCAATTTGAGTATTTTCATCACTGAGCTTGGTTTGTGTGGTGGATACAGAAGCTATTCCCTTAGTGAGGAATCCAGTGGCAGATTCTAAATGTATGTGCACAAAAGAGGCCACAATTACTCTATTGTCAATGAAATTTCATTAATTGTAGCAATAATAATTATTTAATATCTCCTATAAGAAATGGTGGAGAATTGAAAGATGTTTAGTTTGTTTATTCTGCAGTAGGAAGTACCTTACAATTTGGATGAGAAGATAGAAAATATCCACAAAAACTGTCACTAATAGAAAACAAGTGTTTTTGTCCCCACTGGTGATAGGAAGGCTATGATGGTCATGGATAGGACCCTGAGAGGAGCACAGGGTGGGCTGGGGAGGAAGGTTTGATGAGATTTTGAGAATAAAGACATTCCTTGACTTCCATGGGAAATTTCATAAGACACATGGGAAGTTGGCTAGACTCATAGTTTGCAATTACAGAATGGAATTGTTGATAAAAGTATGAGTAAGGCAAGTTGTTAGAAAAGTTTTCACTTTGGAAGTAAATTTGGTATCACTGAGGTAAGAGAGTAGGTACTTTGGAAGTGTATCTGGACAGACAGTATAATATTAGGAAGCAGGTGTTATGCGTTGTTGCCATTAGGTGCTGTCCAGTTGAGTCTGACTTATAGCAACCCTATGATGAAAACATTCCCTGACACTGTGCCTTGCCCGGGACTATGTCAGTGCTGCTCTGCTGTTCATAGGGTTTTCAATGGCTGATTGTTTCAGGATTGCTTCAGAAGTGGATTGCCAGGTCCTTCTATTTTTGCAGTGCTGGGCATTGGACCCAGGGCTTCCGAGAGTGGAGTGTCATTATACCAACTGATCCAAACTCCAGCAAGGTATTATAGAGCACTGACTATTTTTCAGATTGTTTCAATTATTTAAGAAATATTTATCAAGCACTGTACTTGCTTGGGTCTATATCTATTTAACAGAGTGAAGAAGACAAGTAAGGTCCCTACCATCATAGAGATTACAGTCTAGATAGGAGAGCTACCTTACATCAATACATACAAAACTCCAAGTTTTATATGTTAAAAGAAAAGCTTTAGTCAAATTATAGATTTTCTAGTTTTTATTAGTGTATATTGTACAAAATAAAGGGTCTCATTGAGACATGTTCCTAAATGGATATAGCATACTTTGATTATATTGGCTTCCCCCATTACCTCCTCTTTCCCCCTCCCACTGGTTCCCCTCTGCTTCCCTAATAACCCCTCTTATATGGCTTTTTTACAAAACTAGATTCTACATATGAGAGAAAACATGATACTTCAGACAAATTATATTTGAGTTTCTCTGAGTAAAGAACTGTTCATGAATTGAGCAGCTTTCAGAACTGCTGCTCTGGAATAAGTTAGGTTTGGAGAGCTCTGCTCCATATGGTGTTCAGTGAGTATGTAGGACAGAAAACAGAAGTAAAGTACATAGATAGCTTGATTTGTTAGAGCTAGGTTTTTGCCACACTTGGACGTAGTCTGATCGTTTGGCAACTTGTGAGTGGCTGAAGCTCAGCTGCTTGCAATCGGCTGAGAATTGACTGATATAAAAAAATACTCCTAAAGTTAGGTTTTAATTTGTTTACATACCAACTTAGGTTTCATTTCTTTATGGAGGAACTCAAAGTATGGAGACAGTTTCAGGGAAATGGGCTCCTGATCATTTAGCTTCACAGATGAGGTATGAGAATTATAGATCATGTAAAAATTGCATGGTTAAAGATAGGCTATATAATTGGCCCTAGTATAGAAACATCAGGAATTGTTTTTAAATGTGATGTATTGAAAAAGGTTAATGCTTTACCCTTTATTTTATTTTGTGTTTTATAGTATTTTATTATTACTATTAATGCATATTAATTTTACATACTAGTGGATTTCATTGTAATGTTTTTCACACATGCATATATTGTGCTTTGATTATATCCAACTTCCCAACTGCCTTCTCTTACCCTCTCCTATTTTTACCTCCTCTTACCTTTCCCTAGTAGTCTCTCTACTACTTTCAGGTCACCTTTTAAAAAATTCTACCTTCCACATATGAGAGAAAATATATACTATTTGTGTTTCCATGTCTGGTTTATTTCAGCTGACATGATAATCTCCAGTTCTGTACATTTTCCCGCACTGAAATAATAGAGATAGTTTGAGAGTAAAGCCAAGGGAAGCACAGATATTATTGGAAACCAGCTCAACTATTTGAAGGATTTTGGACATTATATGAAATAAAGGAGAAGCAGATGCATAATATAATCAAGTCTGAATGTTCATATTCTTTCAACTTTTAATATTTGACTTCAGTGTGTGGAATGAATTGAAGGGGGGAAAATGGAAGCAATGGTTTTGGTTGTGATAATTTAAGAGTAAATTTCAGAGATTATCATGGTCTAAACTGACTTGTGGAAAAGTCATAAGAAATATTATAAGGTCAAGTAATAAAACACTTGATAATTGAATTTGGGAAAAAGAGAAGAGATATAGTTAAGTAATACTCCTCCATTTTTATCTCTGGTGATAATTTTCTGAAGGACTTAAGAAAGCAACAATTTCCTCCATACTAGGTCTTTTAAAGAAAGAGAATAATTCTATGTTTAAGTACTTAAATTTTATTTAGAAAGTGAGAGAAATGGAACTAAGCTTGTAGTTGTTTAAAGTGCAACAGCCACTCATTTCAGCTAGCGGAGGGGAATATTTGAGCATATTTTAGTTTGCATAATCTTTTCTGTGTTCAGACATAAATTGGTTAGTTATCTTCTTGTTTTCGGTCTTTTCCCTGTCTACAATGATGTGTGAGGATATTGATCTGTGAACATTTTTATGATCAATAGAAGAGCACTATAGCTCAGTTGTTATGGTCAGTTTAGCTTCTAGTGACATCAAAGTCTACTTGAAAGTGCCAGACAATTACCACTTGGTGGCTCTTGAGGAAGAATGGAAGCAAGGAGATCAGAATGATATTCTAAAGCTTGAGTAAGGAATCAATGGTGACGTGAGCTAGAGTGATAACAGTGTAGGTGGTAAGAAGTGGCAGATTCCGGAAGTAGTTTTGAAGGTAGGTAGAAATGAAGGGAATATGGACTGGATGGAGGCTAGGAGAAGAAATAGTGGAGTTAAAGATGAGTCCAATGTTGTCGCCTGTTGCATCTGCAAGGATGGTGTTGCTATTTCTGATATTGAACAAACTATAAGAAGAGATTGAGAGGAAAATCTCAAGGGCTCATATTTGGTTGTGTTAAATTTGAGATCTCAATTATATATTCAAGGGGAGATATCTAATAGAGAATTAGATGTATGAGGCTAGAGTTCAATGGGGAGTTTCAAATTATATGTGTAAATTAGGTGTATGTCCACATATAGATCTCATGTAAAATCTAAAGCTAGATGAATTCTTCAAATAATGATGATAGAAGATCTTAGAATCTAGAGATTGGAATAAAAGGAAGAATGAACAAAGAAGATGAAGAATGAGCCACAAGAAAAAAATGAGGGAAACCTGGGAAATTTTCTGTGGTGGAAGACAAGAGGACAAAATTCTTTGAGAAGATGGGAAACCTAGTTAACTATCAAGGGCTGCTGTTAATTTAAGATGAGGACAGAGAAGTGACTTTTGGATATGATACCATCAGGTAATTGTAGACTTTGTTGTTGTTAGGAGCCGTCCAGTTGGTATCTGACTCATAGTGACCCTACATACAACAGGTGAAACATTATTGTCAGTGCTTATCTGCTATTCATAGGGCTTTCAATGGCAGATCGATTTTTGGAAATGGGTTCTTCTCCCAAGCCTACAGTATCTGGTGTTCCCAGGCTGTCTCCCATCTAAGTACTAACCAGCCCGACCCTGCTTAGCTTCTGAGATCTGATGGGATCAGAAGCCACAGTGCTACAGCTGCAGGCCAGACTGTAAAGAAGGGTAAAATCCTAAGTGAAGGGAGTTCAAGAGAAATTTGCAGGAGAGAATAAATTTTGACAACCCATTTTTATTTCAAAGGAAACTAGATGTGGTGGTAGCTGGTATATGTAATGGGGTCAGGGGAGTTCAGCAGCATGCTTATCTAGGCTTATGGGGAAGAGGGACAAGGTAGTAGGCTTTGCTGGAGAGACATCATTGAGTATCCATGTGAGGATGAGATCTTGCACACAAGTAGAAAGGGTCTAAATGCCCACATGGTTGATCTGTGGTAAGAGGGAAGGTGGAAGATCTGAGGAAAGATGCTCCAAGCTGAAGAGATGTGGTGGTGATAAGTGTGGAAACTTTAGTTTACAAACTGAGAATAATGAAAAAACAGGTCGCTTGGGTACTACTAAACCCTCTGACAGTGAAAAATAACACTGTGTAGTTACTGAATTAATGCCTCTCCACTTGGAGTCTTATTTCTCAAGGGCCTTTAAAGAAGAGTCAGTAGACTGTTAAAAATATTTTTAAAAGACAAAGGATAATTGCGTTCCTACTCATTAAATTCTTACAGACTTAACCTACAATTATTTTCTATAAGTTATATTTATGTTTAAAAGTAAATATGTTACCTTTGCTCATCAGGGTGTCTAGGGAACACCTGCCATTGTGTCTGAATTGTGAAATTGCATCAGTGAGTTCATGTCAGTAATTGTAGTTACTGCTATGCTTATATTTATGAGAAGTGTGTGCATGCTGTGGTGACATGGGATAGGCTATTAGACAAGAAGAATTGTGAAATAAAAACCACATTAAAGGTGTACTACAGTAATACAGATGATCAGAGAAATGATTTGTAAAAGAATTTACTGTGATTTGCCATGAAAATAGGCAGAAATTGATTTCATTTTTAAAGGGTTAAATTTTCTCTGTCCTGTTAAATTTTTATTCATGTCATCTTTGCAAAGTTAATATATATCTTTTCTCAGACTAAACTAATGATCTCAAATGTATTGTATTTCTTGGTAAAAGCCCAATTATCCGAAGAGCAAAGACAGGAATATGTTAAGCTGAAACTAAGATTATCTGGTTACAATTCACAGAGAGCTTTTATTATTCAACATATCCTGGCCACTGGTCCCTCTGAATCACTTCTCTTGATCTTACCCATTTTTAAGACCCAATTCCAGTCCAGTTTCATTAATATTTGAATATCTTTAGCACTATTTAGTGGTTTTCTTTATTTTATGATGGTGTCTACCTGATATTAAAAATTATTTTTATGACTATATCCCTATTTCCTCTTAGAATTGTATTCTTGATTATTTGGTGCAATAATGGTGGGCTTCCTTTGTAACTCTTTAAAGAACTTAGAGAATTTCTAGGATCTAAGGAAATGTTTGGAGAATATTTCTAAAATTTCTAAAGAATTTTTAAAATTGAAAAGAATTTAAAGCTATGAACAGAACAGAGGAAATAAAAAGACCCATGTAGGCATACCATAGTGAAACTGCTGAGAATCTGTAACAAAAGAAAAATCTTTAAAGCAGTTATAAAAAGTATAAATCATCTCCAAAGAACAATTATTAGGCCTCTGTCTATTAGAAAGAATAGAAAGCATAAGAAAAATGGCATGTTATTTTCAGAGTGTTGAAAGAAAATACTTGCCAATGAATTAATTTTCCATTGTTATGCAGGGCATTTATTTTCTATTAGTATCTACTTGTGTTTTCATTGCTTTGCAACAAATTACAGCAAATGTAGTGAGTTACAACAGTGCTTATTTGCAGATTCTGTGCCTACTGATTCAACTAACTAGAGATCAAAACTATTTGAATAAAAATTGTGTCTGTACTGAACATGTACAGATTTTTTTTTTGTCATTATTCCCTAGTTGATACAACTATTGACATAGCATTTACACTGTATTGGGTATTTTAAGCAAAGATAATTCAAAGTATATGGGAGAATGTACATTATATGGAAATACTTTGCCATTTCATGTAAGAGATTTGAACACCTGAGGATTTTGATAAGGAGAGATGGGAGAAGGTGGTAGAAGGGGGAATTCTGAAACCAGGTCTTCCATCCTGAAGGATAACTCTGTCATCTGTCTGTAGGTCTGAAATGCAGGATGATATGATGTGGTTGTTTTCTCACAAGGCTATAATCAAAATGTCTATTGGGATAGCGCTCACTTGGAGGCTGTGGCAAAAAAAAATCCACTTCCTGGCTCCTTCAGGTTGTTGGCAGCATTCAGATACTGGTGGCTGAAAAACTGAGGTCCTTGTTTTATTGCTTGCTGACTATGTAGGACTTCTTTCATCTCCTTGAGAGGCCTATATTTCATCTCATGTAGCCCATCCATCTTTCAACCAGCAATGGCAAGTCAAGGCTTTACTTTTTATTTTATTTTTCTCTATTATGATAAAATGTTGTTGGTGTTAGGTACCGTCCAGTCAGGTTCAATTCATAGCAACCCTGTGTACAACAGAATGAAACACTTCCCAACACTGTGCCATGCCTGGCACTATGTCAGTGGTTCTCTTCTAATTTTAGGATTTTCATTGGCAGAATGTTTGGAGATTGTTTTGGAAGTGGTATGCCAGGTCCTTCTTCCATTTTTGCAGTGCTGGCAACCAAACCCAGGGCCTCAGTGCAGAGCAGCACTGGGCTTTAGCTCAAATAACCCCCAGCCTGTGATAAAGTATACATAACATAAAATTTATTATCTTATCCACTTTACCATTCAGCTTAGTATTAAGTACATTCATATTATTATACAATCATCACCACCATTTATCTCCAATACTCTTTCAATCTTTCTGAAAGTGTTGTTGTTGTTGTTGTTAGGTGCCTTTGAGTCGGTATCCGACTCATAGCGACCCTCAGAGGGTTTTCAATGGCTGTTTCATGATTGCCTTGGGAGTGGATTGCCAGGCCCTTCTCCCATTTTTGCGGTGTTAGGAATTGAACTCGGGACCTCAGAGACTGCTGCGCAGTTCTCTACCAACTGAGCTAAATCCCAGACTCTGAAAGTGTACACCCATTAAATGATAACTCCTCATTTCCCTCTCCACTCAGTCTCAAACAACTGCCATTGTGGCTTCTTTCTCTATGATTTTGACCACTGTAAATACCTCATATAAATGAGTAATTTAGTATTCTTCCTGTTGTACTGGCTTATCTCACTTAGAACGATGTCCTTGAGTTTCATGCATGTTGTTCCATACGTCAGAGTCAGAGTTTCTTTATTTCTTTTTTGTTGTTGTTCATTACTGGAGGGTTGAACCTAAGGTCTCGCATATGCTAGGCAAGTGCTCTTCCACTCAGATGCAACCTCAGTCCTTTTTGTATTTTTTGAAAATTTGAGACAGTCTCACTAAGTTGTATAGGTAGCCTCTAGCCTAAAATTGCCATCCTCCTGACTCAGCCCCAAGAGCCACTGGAATTACAGGCATGTGCCATGATGCTTGGCTCAGAATTTCCTTTTCTTTTTAATAGTATAGAGTATAGAACAAGTTTATTAAAGATAAAGAACAATAGACATAGTTTATAAAGGCAGTATACCGTCAATATGTGAAGGTTGGCAGTAGGAAAGAGCTACACCACAATCTACTTTCTTTAAAAGACTGAATAACATCCATCATATGTATGTTCCACATTTTATTTATTCATCTCCTGATGGATAATTGGGTTGCTTTACCATTTTAACTATTATTAATAATGCTTCTATGAGCATTTGTGTAGAGATAATTCTTCAAGATCTTGCTTTCCTTTTTTTTTCTAGTTTATACTCAGTACTGGAATTACTGGATCATATGATTTAATTTCTTGAGGAATTGCCATACTGTTTTCCATAGCAGGTGTACCATTTCACATTTCCAATAGCAGTGCACAATGGTACTAATTTCTTTATATCCTCACTAACATATGCTGTTTTTTAAAAAAGAACATTTTTATTAGTATATATTAATTGTATAAAGTAATGAGCTTCATTGTGACATTTTCATGCATGCATGTAAGGCACTTTTGTTCCTATTCATCCAATTCTTACTCTCTCTTGTCCTCTTTCCTTTTCCGCCTGGATCCACGCCTATCTCTCCTAAATAATAGTCTCCCTTCAGCTTTATCTATTTTTTTCTAGATTCCATATATGAGAGAATATGTAATATATGTTTTCTGAGTCTGGCTTGTTTCACTTAAAATGATGATCTCTACTTCATTCATTTTCCTACAAATGACATGATTTCTTTGTTATGACTGAATAATACTCCATTGTGTATATTTTCTTTATTCATTCATTGACACACAGGTAGGCTTATTTCATCACTTAGCTGTTATAAATAACCCTGTAATAAGCATAGCTATGGAGGTATCTCTGTTGTTTGCTGACTTTTATTCCTTCAAATATATATGCAGGCATTGAATAGCTGGGTTATATTGTAGGTCTTGTTTTAGGTTTTGAAGGAAACTCCATACTGATTTTCAGAGTGCCTTGATGAATTTACATTCTCACTAAGAGTGGGCGGGGGTTTGTTTCCCCCACATACTCACCAGTATTTGTTGTATTTTGTTTTCTTGATGATAGCCATTCTGTCTGGGGTGAGATTGTATCTCAGTGTAGTTTTCATTCCCACTTCTGTAATGACTAAGGATGGTGAACATTTTTCATGTATTTATTGGACATTTGTAATTATCCTTTTAAAAAGGGTTTAATTTATCCATTTACTAATTAGATTAGTTCTTTTTCTGTTCAATTTTTTGAGATTGTTATGTATTCTAGATATTCCATGTTGGAATGAATAGCTGGCAAAGGTTTTTATTTTTATTATTTTTATATTTATTTCTATTACTTGGGGATTGAACCCAGGGCCTCGCACATACTTTGTAAATTCTCTTCCACTGGGCTGCACTCAAGCCCATTTTTAATTTTTTGAGACAAGGTCTCATTAAATTATGCAGACTGCCTCTGGCCTTGAATTTGTAATCCTCCTGCCTCAGTCTCCCAAATTGCTGGGATTACAGGATGTGCTACTGTGTTTGGGAAGCTGGCAAGGATTTTCCTCCCATTCTGTAGGATCTCTTCACTTTGTTATTTCCTTGGATATGCAGAAGCTTTTTTTTTTAATTGAATGCAACTCAATTTGTCTATTCTTTTATTTCCTGAGCAATTGGAGTTCTACTCAGGTCATTGCCTACAGCTGTATCTTGAAGTGTTTCCCTATGGTTTCTTTTAATAGTTTCAAAGTTTCAGGTCTTACGTTAAGGCTTTTGATCCATTGTGAATTTTTTTTTTTTTGTAAAGGGTGAGAGATAGGGATCTAATTTTAGGGTTCTACATGTGGATGTCCAGTTTTCCCACCATCATCTGTGGAAGAGACTGTGTTTTTTCCACCATATGGTATTGACACCTTGGTCAAGAATCAAATAGCTGTAGCTGTGTGGGTTTATTTCTGGGTCCTCTAATTCTATTCCTTTGGTCTGTGTGTCTGTTTTATGCCAGTATTTTGTTGTTTTTGTTTCTATGATTCTGTAGTATATTTTGAAGTCATGTGTTGTGATACCTCCAGCATTTTAGTATTATTTTATAGTTCTGTGAAGAATGTCATTCGCATTTTGATGGGTATTGCAATGAATCTGTAGATCACATTTGGTAGCTTTTAGCAATATTAATTTTGGCCATTTTAATAATATCAATTTTACATATCCTTGAATTCTTCAATTTCCTCCACATTTTATAGTTTTCATTGCAGATGTCTTTCACTTACTTGGCTAGGTTTACTCTTAAGAATAAAATACTTAAGATAATGCTTAAATGGCAGTTTTCCTGATTCATTTCTTAGCAGGTTCATTATTGGTATATTTTAAAAACTGGTTTTTGTATGTTGATTTTGTATCCTTATACTTTGCTTAATTTATATCTCAGGTCTAAAAGTCTTTTGGTGCAGAGTATTTAGTGTCTTCTAATTATAGGACCATAACATCTGCACATAGGGATACTTTGACTTCATCCTTACCTATTCATATTTCTTTTATTTCTTTCTCTTGTATTATTATTCTGGTTAGAATTTCAATGACTACATTCAATATGAGCAATCACAGTGGACACCCTTGTCTAATTTCTGATTTTAGAGGAGATATTTTCACTTTTCCTGATTCAGGGTGCCGTTGACTATGGTTTTGTCACATATAGCCTTTGTTATGTTGAGGTATAATCCTTCTGTATCTAGTTACTTTAGGGATTTTATCATAGGCAAGGTTGAATTTTGGCAAATGGCTTTTCCATATCTATTTAGATGATCATGTAACTTTTGTCTCTATTTATGTGCTATATTACATTTATTGATTAGTATAGGTTGAACTATCATTGAATTCCTAGACTTATACTTGGTCTGCAATCAACTACATGATGGAGTATGGTCTTTTTAATATGCTCTCTAATTCAGTCTGAAAGTAATTTATTGAGGATTTTTGTGTTTGTATGTCTATGTTTATTAAGGATATTGGTCAATATTTTTGTTATATCTTCATCAGGTCTTGGTATCAGGGTAATATTGGTTGCATAGAAGGTTTGGAAGCATTTATTTCCTTTATATTCTAGGGAATAGTTTGAGAAGTATTGATGTTAGTCCAGTAAAGGTCTGACAAAATTCTGCAGTCAATCTGTCAGGTCCTAGTGTTTTCTTTTTTGGGAGGTCTTTTATATTTTATCAATCTCCTTGTTATTGATCTGCTTAATTTTTTTATATCTTTGTTCAATTTTTGTGGGTTGTATGTGTTTAGATATTTATCCATTTCTTCTTGATTATTTTTCAATTTATGGGAGTATAACTTCAAAATAATTCCTAATAATCCTATGGATTTCAGTGGTATCTTGCAATTTTTTATCTCAAATTTTATTAGTTTAGATATTTTCTCTCTGTCTTTTGGTTTGTTTGGCTAAGGGTTTGTAAATCTTGCTAATCTTTTCAAAGGGCCAATTACTTGTTCCACTGGGCCTTTGAATTGTTCTTTTAGGCTGTTTCATTAATTTCAGCTTTGATCTTTATTTCTTTCCTTCTGCTGGTTATGGGCTTGGCTTATTGTTGTTTTTCTAAAACCTTGACATGCATCATTAGGTTGTTGATTTGAGATCTGTATATTTTTTAATATAGGCACTCATAACTAGAAATTTCCTTCTTGGAATTGCCTCTGATGTATCTCACAGATTGATATATTGTGTTTACATGTCCATTTGATTCTAGCTATTTTTAAATCCCCCTTGATTTCTTCTATGACCCACTAATTGTTCAGAAGTGTATTGTTCAATCTCCATGTGTTTGTATAGTTTCTTCAGTTTCTCTTATTGATTTCTAGGTTTATTCCATTATGACCTGATAAGATACAAGAAGTTATTTCAATTTTGTATCTTTAAGACTTGTTTTATGGCCTAAATTGCCTATTTTGGAGGAAGTTCCATCAGCTTCTGAGAAGAATGTGTATTCTGTAGTTGTTGGATGGAATACTTTGTAGAGATCTATTACATCCATTTGATCTGTGTTGTTGTTAGTTACCAAGTCGGTGTCCAATTCATAGCAACTGTACATACAACAGGCAAAACAGTGTTGTTAGGTTAGTGCTTCTCTGCTATTCCTAGGGTTTTTAATGACTGCCTGTGTTTTGAGAGTGGGTTTCTGGGTCCTTCTTCCAAGTCTACAAGCATCTGGTATTCCCAGGCAGTCTCCCATCCAAGGATTAACTAGCCCGACACTGCTTAGCTTCTGAGATCTGATGGGATTGGATGCCACAGTGGTATGGCTGCAGGCCATTTGATCTATAATGTAATTTAACTCAATTTTTTTGTTTTTGTTTTTTTTCTTGCTTGGTATGAATGAACTATGTATTAGTGAGAATTATGTGTTGAAGTCATCTCCTATTGTTGGGTTGGGACCTATCTTTCTCTTTATGTCCAGAGTGTGTGTTTTATGAAACCTATTTATAATTGTTATATTTTCTTGATATGTTGTTCCCTCTATCAACATGTACTGACCTTCTTTTCCCCTCTGCGTAACTATGGCTTGACACCTTCTTTTGCCAGTTTATGAGTATAACTGACCATGCTTGCTTCCAGATTCTATTTACTTGGAATATCATTTTACATCTTTTCACTTTCAGTGTCTATATGTCCTTGCCTGTGAGGTGTATTTCTTGCTAGCAACAGGCTGTCGGATCTTGTTTGTTAGTCTAGTCAACCAATCTATGTCTTTTAATTAGAGAATGAAAACTATTTATACTCAGGGTTATGACTGAAAAATGTACACATTCCTATTTATTGTTTTTCTTATGTTTGATTTTCTCCTAGCCTTTTTTTCTTATCTACCTATCTGGTGGGATTTCTTTTTTCTTGTGTTTATATTTATCTTCCTCTTTTCACTATAGGATTCCTTTAAGTATCCTTAGCAATGGTAGCCTAGTGGTTATTAGAAATAGGTGCAATTTCTTTAGTTTATGCCTACTTTAGAAAGGCTTTTTCTCTCATTTAGTTTGGAAGGATAACTTTGCTGGATATGGTAATCTAGATTGGCAATTATTTTCCTTCAGAGTTTGAAATGCATCGTCCATGATCTCCTAGTCTTTAGAGTTTTTGGTGAGATATATATGTTGTCATTCTGATGGGTTTGCCTTAATAGGTGAGTTAGTGCTTCTCTAATATAGCTTTCAATATTTTTTCTTGGTTCTGTACTCTTGTACAATATAGTGCAAGTTCTTTCTTAGTCATGTGTGTTTGGGGTTCTAACTGCCCCCTGTATTTGGATGCCCTTATCTTTCCAAAGTTTTGAGATATTTTCTGCTATTATTTCACTGAATAGATTTTCTGTGCCTTTAATCTATTCCTTGGCACTTTCTTCTATACCAAAATATGTAAGTTTTGTCTTTTATAGTAATCACATCTCAGAGTCTTGCATGTTTAGTTTGTTGTTGTTGTTGTTGTTAGGTGCCGTCGAGTCGGTATCCGACTCATAGCGACCCTCATAGGGTTTTCAATGGCTGACTGTTTCCGGATTGCCTTGGGAGTGGATTGCCACGTCCTTCTCCCAGTTTTGCGGTGCTGGGAATCGAACTTGAGACCTCAGAGACTGCAGAGTGGCGCTCTACCAACTGAGCTAAATCCCAGCCCCATGTTTGGTTTACAATGTCTTATTTTCCCTTTATTACTGTCTCAGTGCTCTAATTCAGTTGTCCCCAATCTTTGTGGCACCAGTGACTGGTTTCATGGAAGGTAATTTTTCCACAGACTGAGGGAAAAGAGTGATTTGAGGATGACTTAGATGTATTATATTTATTGTGTAAATGCAGATAGAGATTTGCTTGCTTGTCCACCACTCACACTGGTACTGGTCCATGACCCAGGGTTTGGGGACCCCTGCTCTAATTCATCAATCTTGTCTTCAAGTCCTAAAATTCTCTCTTCTACTAGTCTACTGGTGAGGCTTTCCACAAGGAAATTTAAATTTCCAAAGTCTCTGTGTTTTTTTCCCCCAAATCTGTATCTCTTTATTGAACTTCTTATTCATATCTTGTATTGTTTCCTTGATTCATGCAGTTATTTTTCTGTATTTTCTTAGAATTCATTGATCTTTTTAAAAATCCTTCTTTTGAATTGCTTATTTGGCATTTAATCTGCATCTGTATGTTTTGGAGTTAGTGCCTTAGAGAATTATAAACTTTTGGAGGAGTCATGTTACCTTGTTTTTTTCTCTTTTTTTCTTTTCTTTTTTATTTCTATATTGATATTTGGAGCTGGAATTTACCTCAGTTGGTAGAGCGCCACTCTGCAGTCTCTGAGGTCCCAGGTTCAATTCTCAGCACCATAAAAATGGGAGAAGGATGTGGCAATTCATTTCCAAGGCAGTCCTGAAACAATCAGCCATTGAAAACCCCATGAGTGTTGCTGTGAGTCAACACTACTCAATGGCACCTAACAACAACAACAACATGTTGGTATTTGTGCATCTATTGGAATAGATATCTCAACTACTTTTATATAAGAGCCTTTTAAAAGAACAGCTTCTCTTGACTATGTGTTCTGGGGTATTAGATTGTTGTGAGTTGTTGAATATAGGTCCAGTTGAATTTTGTAGTATTGTTTCCTTGTTACTTCTTTGGTGGGTATTAGTGTATTCTTTATTAGAGCTTGAAGGTCCTGCTTTCTCTGTGTATCTAACAAGAGTGAGAGATTTCTCATAGATCAGGCAGATGTGTTATAGACAGTAGAGTATATGGACCATTCTCTCTCTAATTATTCCTTTAGTCTTGTCAGCTATGTACAGACTGCAAGGGTATAAATATGACCTGTGCTGTTGGGTGTCTTAAGTGTGATGTCCACAGTCTTTTTGCTCACTTTCTTTTTTCTCTTTCTTCTTTTTCTTCTCTTTCTTCCTCTCTTTCTTCTCTTTCTTCCTCTCTCTCTTTCTTCCTTTCTCTGTCAGTGGAAGTTGTTTGGAACCAGAGCTGGTTAGAATAGCTTTTTTCTCCTGCTTGCTAGTACAAGATAGAATGAAACCAGAGTTCTTTTAGTTGGGAGTTTACTCTGGATAGATTAGCTCCATGTACCCCTGGTCTGATCTGAAACCAAGCTCCACTCCTTGTTTGGATCTCAGTGTCCTCCCAACAAACTCACCTAAAAGGGAGGGCAACAAACTGTACTGGGTAGAGGGGGGCAGCTGATTTTACGATTCCCACCACTCATGACTATGGTTTTCTGATGCCTAGGCCTTGCATGCAATTGTAAGCACCTCTTCAGTCTCTCCAACTTTTTAGCTGGCTGAGCTGCCAGTCTTAAATGGAAAGGGAGCTATGCTCTGTTCCATCCTCTGATCAATTTCCCCCTGCATATATTTTTTTCAATTAGCTTGTTTTAGTGGCATCATTCCTGGACTGTACTGGGTCATAATGAAGATGCTGGCTGGGACTCTGTGGCAATAACTTGTGTGAGTTCCAAGGGAAAGAAAGATATGGGAACTTACATTCCCCAAAGCAGTATACTTGTGTACAACCTAATAAAGATGACTCTAGTTCCAGCACCAGGCTTTTAGGTTGAAAAATGCAAAGCACTTCTCAGGTGCTGTCCTGCTATGCAGCTACTAGGTCAGTTAAGTTCAGAATGAATTCTAGTCCTGCATCTAAGTTCAGAAAGACTTCTGGTTCTACATCTGTTCTTTGTCAATTTACCCCCCTCTAAATCTTTCCCTCTTTTCCTCTGTGCTGCACATGCCCCTCTGCCATACCACCAGGCTGCTGTGGGTGCAGTGTTGAGGTGCTGTTTCTCACCCTCTATTTTTTAAAAATTTTAATTAGTGTACCCATAATGGGTTTTATTATGGTGTTTTCATGTAATTATATTGTATACTTTGCTTTTATTCACCCTCATTACCCCCTGTTGCTTCCTATCACTATTTCCCTCCCTGCTCCAGAGAGTACTCCTTTTACTTTCTAGTCTCACTCTTATAGGTTTTTCTATTTTTTTCAAATTTAGATTCCATATATGAGGGAGAATATGAAATATATATCTTTCTGAGTTTGACTTATTTTGCTTAATATGATGATCTTTGATTCCATGTATTTTCCTGAAAAATGACATAATTTCATTATTCTTTATGGCTAAGATTCCATTGTGTATGTATATACCACATTTTAAAATCCATTCATCTGTTGATGGACATCTAGGCTGATTCCATATGGAAGTACAAATGTCTCAAGGTATATTGATTTAGATTCCTTTGAGTATATACCCAGAAGTGGTATAGCTTGATCACATGGTAGTTCTATTTTTAGTTGTCTGAGGAACCCCCGTACGTATTTCCATAATGGTTGTACTAATTTACTTTTGCACCAGAAGTATGTAAGGGTTCCTCCCCTCCCCATCATTTATAGAATTTGTTGTTAGTTCTGTTGATGCTAGCCATTCTGACTGGGGTGAGACGGTATCTCAATGTAGTTTTGATTTGCATTTCCCTAATGGCTAAGGATGTTGAACATTTTTTCATATATTTATTGGTCATTTGTACTTCTTTTAAGAATCATCTATTCATTTCAGTTGTCCATTTATTCATTGGATTATTTATTTTGGGTGGATGTTTAAGTTTTTGAGTTCTTTATACAGTCTAGATATTAATCTGCTGTCA
>VMDO01023390.1:0-31704 GCA_007922755.1 Pedetes capensis | reverse complement strand
GATCTTATTATATTGATCCTGTTGAGATTCAGATGTATGGCTAGTCCAGTGTTGGAGGGTAACAGGCAGGAAGAAAGGGGGTAGAGGGCCCCATAGTCCCCCCACCCCCGGCCCTGTGCTTCCCGCCACCTGTGATATGAGTATCAGGGAGGCCTCCTGTGGGACAAAGGCTCTGTCTGGCAGTCAGTGCTTCCCCGGCAGAAGACACCTTACAAAGAGCAAGCTTGCTAACAGGACACAGGATTGGAAGCAGTCCTCACTTCTACATTCACCATGAAGGACGATACGACTGCCAGAGACACCACCCCAGGGACCAAAAAGGGCACTGTTTGGTGAAATGTGCTCCATTTTCAAGACCAAGACCAGTAGCCGCCTGGATTTGTAACCTGAAATACCCACGTCTCGCCCAGTTCTCTGAAGACACTGGGAATCCATTCCACCCTTTGGGCACAGGCCCCGGGGGAAAACGTTTCTTTCCTTCCCCTGAAGGCTCAGCCCCCACCATAAAGACAATGTGACCCCAACCCTGGGCAGCCGTAGCCCCTCTACTGCCTACGTCCAGGTCTCGAAGGTGGACTGGCTTTATAATCAGTGTCTTTAATAAACTCAGCCTGTATTCTCTATGATAATTTCTATACAATAAAGCATCATTTTGATGTCTTGTATCATTTCCTTCATGTGGGGAAGCACAGAGAAACTGAGGGGTCTGCTGCCAGGGAGGGGAGGCCATTGCCGGTGCTGGGGAAGGACCTGCCTGTGCCGGCCCCCACCCCGTTCGCTGCCCTGGACCTGCTTCCGGGGCCTCTTTCTCTCTGAACGCCCACGCTTCCCTCTGGAGGCCGGCACTTCTCCCTTCCTCTACCTGATGAGCTTCAAACTACCTCGCTTCCTTCTCTGCTTCATCCTGAAATTCTGTTCAGCAGTGGGAACAAAGACCTGGCATCTCTCCTGAGTGGAGATCCGGAGAAGGGGGTCTCCTCAGGACAGGCAGTAACATTGGGGTTCTGCACCCCCAAACCCACTGATGTAAAGTATTCAATAAATGACTAAAGTAGTTCAATAAATAAAGGTAGATATATATATTAGAAGTGCATGATGAAAAAGTATGCATGAAGATCAACATTTAAAGCTGGGCGTGGTGGCGCACACCTGTAATCCCAGCAGCTCGGGAGGTGGAGGCAGGAGGATCGCAAGTTCGAAACCAGAGGCAGTCTGCATAACTTAGTGAGACCCTGTCTCAAAAAGTAAAAAAAAAAAAAAAAAAAAAAATGGGCCAGGGGTGCAGCTCAGTCGTCCAGCACTTGCAGACAATGCAGGCGTGAGTCCCTGGCTTCAACCCCCAGTACTGCCAAAAAGAAAAAAAAAAAAAAGAATCAATTAATTTAATTTGATTTAAATTTTTCCAGTACTAAGAACTGAACCCAGGGCCTCGAACATGCTAGGTAAATTCTCCACCACTGAGTTGCACCCCAGCCTCTTCTTTGTTTTTTTATTTGGAGACAGGGTGTGGCTAATTTACAAAGGCTGCCTCTGGCCTCAAACTCATGATTCTCCTGCCTCCATCTCCCAAGGCACTTAGACGACAGACATGTGCTTTGGCACCGGGCTGAAGATCAAACTTTAGGAAGACGAGCAGCGAGGTGGAGTCCATCTCAGTGGCCCCTTCCGGTGTTTCTTTAGCTTCACAACGGCGTGATGTGTGTTTGTGGACAGCACCCTCACCGCCAGCACTAGGTCTGGCACATAATAGGTTTTCAGTAAATATTTGTTAAACCAATGAATCAATCAATGAATTAAAACTGGCCTAAATCAAGATAAATACCATTTACTTTTTAGCTACTGTAGCTGGTTGAGGGCTGGCATTTAGCTCAGTTGGTAGAGCACCACTCTACAGTCTCTGAGGTTTCCAGTTCGATTCCCAGCACCACAAAACATGGGCGAAGGGCGTGGCAATCCACTCCCGAGGCAATCCCGAAATGATCAGCCGTTGAAAACCCTAAAAGGGCTATGAGTCGGACACGGCTCAATGGCACCTAACAACAACAACATAGTTGGTTGAATAATGTATCCTGAAATTCATCTCTGCCTGGAAACGTAGAATATGACCTTATTTAGAAATGGGATCTTTTGGATATGCTGACAGTAGAAACGAAGACAAGATCATCATGGGTTAGAGAGGGCAGGCCCTAAGTCCAACGAGAACGTCGTAATTAGAGGTGGAGAGGACAGAGACAGAGACACAGAGGAGCTGGTCTTGTGAAGACAGAGGTGGCCAGAGGGTGCCGGAGCCACCAGACCTGGAATGGCTGAGGGGTCCTCCCCTCAGGTCTTCAGAGGACTGCTGACACCCTGCCATCACACTTCTCACCTCCAGACCCACAAGAGTGTGAGTGTCTTTTTTTTTTTTTTTTTTTTTGCGGTATTAGGGGTTGAACCCAGGGCCTGGCGCCTGCATGCTCTGCAAGTGCTGGGCCACTGAACTGCACCCCCAGCCCATTTTTTACTTTTTGAGACAGGGTCTTGCTAAGTTACACAGACTGCCTCTGGTCTCGAACTTGTGATCCTCCTGCCTCCGCCTCCCAAGCTGCTGGGATTACAGGCGTGCGCCACCATGCCCAGCTAGTGTCTGATATTTTAAACTTCGGGGTTCATGGTAATTTATTACCACAGTCTTAGAAAGCTGTCCAGGTGCTGTGTTTTCGCTGCCGGGCCCCTCACCTCAGCAAGTCTCATCCACAGGTCCGCCTGACCCACCTGCCCTTCTCCTCTGGTCTGTGGTAGTGACTCCAACACCCCGCCCCCCGGGGAAAACCAGCCTGACAGGAAGGGCGCCTGGCTCCTGCAGTTCCTTCTGGCCGCCAGGCCCTGCCACTTGAGCCAGGGAAAGTGTCTGACCAGACCAGGTCTGCAGCAGGTCCAAGGCGTGGGCAGACACTGTGGGTGTCCCCAGGAACTCGCAAGGTGACTGACCTGAAACACTTCACTCTTAAAATTGTTTATGAGGATAAACTGCTGACCTCCCATACAGAAGCCAATTCCAGCCGGTTCATAATCATCACAAGACATGTTACAGTTTAGGCACCTGATCTGGCCAGGGCAAAGACCAGGAAATAAAATTTGCTATTTTTTTTCTTAAAGCTCACCTTGTCGTTATTTAATATTAGTAACCTTTCATTATATGTGTATATGTGTACAAATAAAAACCTAGTTGAATTATAAGTCAATCAACTTTTTAAAAACCTTCAACAAGAGAGCCAGAGTTCCTTCTTATTGTGCCAAATTCTTTGTTCTCCTATCCGTCTCCCTAACTAGCCTGTATTAACAGCATGAGTCACTTAAAACAATAGGAGACCAAAATGCCTTTCATGTGCTTTAGACATAATCTACCTGAGCTTATCTGTGACCTTGGAAGCAGTGAGGGAGGGTTAAACTTGTGTTTCTACACTAACAAAAAGAAATTAGCATGGAGAAGCACCCCTTTAAATGTAATTGCTCTTCTGCTTGCTGCTATGAGTTACCGTAGGGGCTGGGATTTAGCTCAGTTGGTAGAGCTCTGCGCTGCAATCTCTGAGGTCCCGAGTTCAATTCCCAGCACCACAAAAATGGGAGAAGGGCCTGGCAATCCACTCCCAAGGCAATCCCCAAACAATCAGTCATTGAAAACCCTATGAGGGTCCCTATGAGTCGGACACGACTCGAGGGCACCTAACAACAACAACAACAACAACAATGAGTTACCATTGAGGTGATTGAAACTATCCTGTAGGTGGGCTCTTGAGCTTATTTACGGCTGCTCTTGATTTCTCGGATCCAGAAAGTATTCTGTTGATGGTATGGAAATATCAGGATCCTGTGGTCGTGACTGGATGTCATTGCCTGTGACAATTACAAAGGCGGAATCAAGCCAAGGCAATCAATCCCCAATCCATACATGGCCAGGTTTTTAAAGAGAGAAAGAAACAAGAAGGAATCACCCCAAGATAGTGATTCTGAAAAGCTGGAAAGATTAAGAAGTACGGAGAGAGAAAAGCAGAAATTCTGATGAAGACCGTCATAAGTGGTCATTGAGGCTGAGGTCCACACACACGTACAAAAAACACCCGCTATGAGCCACGCAGGGATTAAGATGAGTAAACTGTGGAGCCCTGAGAGCCATAGTCTAGGGAAGTCTTAGAAACCTTAGAGAAAGAAGAGAGGGAGGAAGCTGAGGACGCTTTGTGGCTACACAGGATGCAATTTCTTCAACTCTGCTATCAGCAGGAAACCCACGCAGCACGTCCCGGGTGTCCTTAACCAGGTCCAGAGCACCTGGCATGCGTTTTTCGTCAGAGCGGGGTTGTCAGTGAGTATGTTTCCTCATGTTTTACTTCACCTATGGATTAATGGGCTGGGATTTAGCTCAGTTGGTAGAGCACTGCGCTGCAGCCTCTGAGGTCCCCAGTTCAATTCCCAGCACCGCAAAAAAACGGGAGAAGGGCCTGGCAATCCACTCCCAAGGCAATCCCGAAACAGTCAGCCATTGAAAACCCTATGAGGGTCACTATGAGTCGGATACTGATTCAATGGCACCTAACAACAACAACAACAACAATGGATTAATAACCTGCAGCCACAGCCCTGTGGCATCCGATTCCGTCAGAACTCAGAAGCTAAGCAGGGTCGGGCCTTATTAGTCCTTGGATGGGAGACCGACTGGGAACACCAGGTGCTGTAGGCCTGGGACAAGGACCTGGCAGCCCCCTCCCAAAAGTCAATCTGCCATTGAAAACCCTATGAACAGCAGAGAAGCACTGACAATAGTGTTTCACCTGTTGTACATAGGGTCTCTATGAGTTGGATACCAACTTGAGGGCACCTAACAACAACAACAACAATGGATTAATAACATATGAACACTCAAGCTGTGAACCTGAGGGCAAATGGAACAGAAAGAGCCATGCACTCGGAGTCTCTAAGGATAGAGGCAGGAAGGCTGACTCCCAGGTGTGACTCGGAAATAAAACCCTGAAGCCCGTGGGAAGAAGGCAACTGGAGTGTGGTTTGGAGACAGCTCCAGGGGAGGCTGTGGTGGGCGGCTCCTGGTGCCTCTGCAGGGAACCAGGGACGGCAGCCAGGTGGCCCTCCCTGGAGGGACCAACCCCAGGGGCCGTGTTCTAGGGTCTGCTGTAAGCATGGTCTGGTTCAGTGCTCTTTTATCCATTACTTGACTGGCCATATAGAAAAAGGAACCAATGAAATGTGGTAACGTCAGAGAGCTGTGGGGCAAAGGCCCAAAAATCAAAAGGTGGAGGCCATTCCAGTCATCCTAACTGGCCATGTGCATGTGTTTAACAAATGTGAAATTCTTCCATCTGCGTGTGCACGCCAGAGCACGTGTCGTTTCATCCCTGTTTGAGGTAGTAAAGGAGGGAAAACGTAACCTGCCCGTGAGAGTTGAAGGTGGGCCCTCTGGAGGAAACTAAGGTTAAATAAGGGTGGAAGAGTGGGGCCCTGACCCCATGGGCCTGAGGCTTTATAAGGAGAGGAGATACCTGAGTGAGGGTGCTCAGTCCCCTTGCCATGCGATGCCCTGGCCGCCTCAGGACTCTGCAGGGTCCCTTCCATCAAGAGAACCCCACAGTGTGTGGCCATCTGCTCTGGAACTTCCCGGCCTTCTGAACCTTGAACCGAATAAACTTCATTTCCTTATCACTCACCCAGGGGATTACAGCAACAGAAAACAGAGTAAGACAGAGACAGCGTCAAGGTCCCTGAAGACATTACCGTTTCAGGTTGGGTTTAAAAAATCAGTGATGCCAGTACAGAGCAGCGATCTAGCTGCTAGAAATTCACGTTGCTATTTATTTTTCACCAGATCTCACACTTAACATATCACACAGGTACATGTGCAAACACACACACGACCAGCCAGTCTCCATGGAAGGACTTCTCATGCCTAATGTATACCATATTTTCTAGTTCAGTGTCCAATTTCTTGAAGACTATTGCTCTCCATTCCAAGTTTATTGTGGAGGTCCCTGAAGCATGATCCGGAAGGAAGGAATTAGAAACATTTCACCCAGAGGAGAGACCAGGTCAGAGTACCACTGGTGGCCTCAAATAGCTAAAAGCATCACATAGAAGGAGGGTTTGACTAATTATATGTTTATAATAGGCAGAGGGGGCTGGGATTTAGCTCAGTTGGTAGAGCACTGCGCTGCAGCCTCTGAGGTCCCAAGTTCAATTCCCAGCACTGCAAAAACGGGAGGAGGATCTGGCAATCCACTCCCAAGGCAATCCCAAAACAGTCAGACATTGAAAACCCTGAGGGTCACTATGAGTCGGATACCGACTTGACAGCACCTAACAACAATAGGCAGAGAAGAGAAATGGAGCCAGGCATGGTGGTGCACAACTATCATAAGTTCGAGGCAGTGTAACTTGGTAAGACCCTGTCTCAAGATGAAAAATAAAAAATGGTCTGGGGGTGCAGCTCAGTGGCAGAGTGCTTGCAAAGTATGTGCAAGGCCCTGGGTTTAATCCCTGAGTACTGAAAACCACAATGGTCCAAAGTACACAAGGGCGACTTCAGGTGTGTATAATGCAGCCTGCCCTCAGCAGAACCACTGGAAGGAATGAGCTCTGTGTTACAGGGAGCAATCAGGAAGAAGAGTGAAGGATTAGACTCTCTCCCGCCTTTCTTGCTCTAAGGTAAATAGTACAAATGATAGAAAAATGTGGACTAAGGAAAGCATAAACCCACAAACATGCCCTCTCTCTAATGTCAGCCAACCTTTTAAACCTTGGCAAGAAATGTTTTCAAACCTGCTTCACTTTCGTCAGGGAAATTAGATTAAATGACTTGTGTAAAGCACCTGTCACATAGTGGATGCTAAATAAATCGTGGACCCGACTACTTGATGGCACCTAACAACAACAACAACAACATATATGTGTATATATGTGTGTGTACATAAAATTATATATATATAATTATATATATTATATATGTATATGTGTGTTTGTGTATATATGTATATATGCATATATATATCCTATAATTTTACATATATATGTATGTGTGTCTATATACATGTATATATGTGTGTGTGTATATATATATATCCTATAATTTTACATAGTCTGTAGAGAGTGAGGAGACCAGCAAATTTCTCAGTACCACTAGATAGAGAAATAGGAAGAGAGAAATGAGATATCGTCCTAAGCACCTCTGTAATGCAAAACTGCAGGTCAGCCTCTGGTTGCCTTCTGCTGAACCAAGTGATCTTCCTTCTGCAGGAAATATTTTCTTGAATTAGAATATCATCCCTCATAGATGATTTGGATTTCTGGTAGAAATAAAAAGCAAAGCCAAAATATTGGTTAAGCTTCAAAATTCTAGTTTCAGACAAATAGCTTGAGTATAAAGACTTTTAAGAAGTACAATTGAGAGGAGGTAGTCTTCATTTCTTAAATGTTTCTCCTTAAAATATTATCTGAAGAAGGGGTCCATTGCAGAAAGAGAAATTTATCATTTAAGAAAGTCTTTAGAGGCTAATTCATGAGAGTGCATGGCTGAAAAATAACCAAAGATTGCTCTGTCTTTGGGTAGTTGAGCCACTAGGTTCATTTTTAAAATTCATTGAAATGTCATTGGAGTGTTAGTGAATTAAGATTGGCAATTAAAAGCTGGTCACCTTAAACTGTGCTGAGTGTTCTCCTTACGAACTTGCCCAATAAATCACAACTACAATACTCATAATAAAAGCATTCATCTTTGAAAGAAACTTGCTTGAACACAGTAGCAGGAAAAAGAATTGCTCTAGTGTAGATACAGTGGGGAACCAGTCTCTTTACTTAGACACCTTTACAAAACAGACCAAAATGGCGCACAAAAATTACTTTGAAGACACTTCACATATGCCCTTGTTTTCAATTTTGAAAGTCCATGAAAGACATTTATAATCCCAAAGCGATCTCCATCCCCTCGACCGTGAACTCTATCACTCCCGAGATCTACATAAATCTAATGGGATGAGAACTGGTTCCTCGATGGTTGGCAAATGCAGACAGCAGGGGAGAGGAAGCTTATGCAAAGACATGAGAAAGTTAATCCAAACAATGATCACCAGACACAGGCATAGGGAAAGAAAATAAAGAGGGAAGGTATGGGCAGGAGGGGAACGTGGGGGAAGGGGAGAGAGAAGAGTGACATTTGGTGATGAACCATATGTGCGTGGTTTGGGAGACATGACTGAATTGTTGTTGGTGCAGTATTATTCTGACATTTAGAATGAGGCATTTTTCCATTTCCATTAATGTACTGCCAAATAGAAGGGAACTGTCGCAGATTAAAGACTAAAGAAAGCTGCTCCTTAAAGTTGCATGAAATCATTGCTGATGAACTCATTAAGAACAAATTAACAAGGTAGACTGTACCAGGAACATCCAGCAAGAAAACCCAAGTGAAATGGTACCACTTCACTGGGTTCTATGTGGTCCAACCACCACCGAGTACGTGACGTCAAAGGTGGGGGATCTTTTTCAGTCTGTGCATTTCTCAGTGTCCTCAGAAAGTACTGAGGTCACCTCAGAGGCAGGAGAAAGTGTGACATGGTATCTCAAGAGACCCCATACCAACCAAAGGATATTAGGCAAAATTATTCCTGCCTCCTGCTCAATTTTTCAAGTAGAAAACCAGCCTCCACTTGGGCATGGTCCAAGCTAAGGGCAACGACAGGTTGGCTGTAGCCCAAACCGTATGCTTAGCCTCTTTTCCTGGTTGTTGGCATGGAGGTTATGACAGCTATACGATGTCTCCTTACGTTACATGAAATGAGGTAGACCTATTTTGCCTTTCTTGGATGGAGATGGAAAACACTGTCTGTGTTCTTCAAACGGCCCTAATAGATTTCACCTTCTGGATGGAGGACTTGAATAATAAGATGTCAGGTGCCCTTGGTCTCAACATCCTCTATAGAGATCAGTCCCTTAGGTGTCTGGTCACAGAGCCCTCCAGACTTGTCGTTTGTGAATTATTCTCAGTGCTGAAGCTCTGACAGCACAGGCAGAAGGAAAACAGAGCCCACAACACTCTTCAGTGTACCCCGCAATACCCTCTCCACGTGCGCTAATGCTCAGCAGTGAAGACCCGGTGCTTCGACTGATGATATTCTGCCTTCTCCCCTCATGTTCTTTGTTGACTGTTTAACGGGTCTTTCTGTCATGAGAAAGGGAATGCAAGGTGTCTACACACCAGCCTCAGTCTAACCCTAGACTCTGTGTATTTCCCCCATGGCATTCCCAGGGCCTGGCATGATGCTTGAAGCCAGGAGGCTGGCACATGTTAAAATTTTGAATGCAGGAATTAATAATAATACTATGCACTTAAATTAATACCCATATTTGGAATTCTTCCTACATATCAAACAAAGATGTTGTTGTTAGGTGCCACTAAGTTGTGTCCAACTCATATTGACCCCTGAAGGGTTTTCCATGGCTGATTGTTTCGGGATTGTCTCAGAAGTGGATTGCCTTGTCTTTCTCCCACTTTTGTGGTGTTGGGAATGGAACTCGGGACCCCAGACACTGCAGAGCAGTGCTCTATCAACTAAGCTAAATCCCTGCCCATATCAACAATGGTCATTTGAAATACTGAGAAACAAACTCAGGGCATGGTGGTGCATATTAAGAGGTTGAGCAGGAGAAGCGAGAGTTCAAAGTCAACTTGGGCTACACAGTGAGATCTTGTTTAAAAAATACATAAATAAATACAAAGAAAGAAAAGAAAAGAACTAATAATGAATAAATAAATCCTAGAAATGAGTTCTCACTTTAGAGTAACAGAAGCATAGCTATGCCTTACATGTAAACGAATCTGCTGAATTTTCTCTAATTTTTATAGTCGCTAAAACTTCACTTCCCAAAAGCAATTCCTGAAGAATATATCCCTATATGTTTTTAAATTTTTAATTGACTCAATTCATTTAGAAGAATCCCTTTTTAAAACTGAAATTTTAATTGGGTTCATTTTAAATGACTGAATCATCCACATTTATATAGCTTTTTAAATCTCATGATCTTAAAAACCATTTACATGTTAATTATTGCTAATATAGGGTAGAATGGAATTATTGTTCCCAGTATACAGATACTAAAACAAATACCTATAAATAGATACCCTTTGTAAATCACCTGGTCAGGGGAAATTTGAGACTCAGGTATAAATTTATTTATTTTTCTAAGAAATCAGATCAGTTCCATTCCTTTGTTCCTCAAAAAATTATTTTACTACTGTAATTTTAATGTCCCTCATGGAACACTTCATGTTGCTTACTAAACTTTAGATGGAAATGTGTATTGTTCCACCTCCCTCTTTCATTGTCAAGGCCCCTGAAATGGCTAAATGCAATTAAACCGGTGCTGAAATAAGTTTTGTGGGAGTCAACAGGAACCAGAAACCAGCCGTGGTGAAGATTTTGAAGCCTGTGTAGGTATCTGATTCAAAAAGCTCCACTCTTTTAAATGAATTAAAATGACTCTTGAAAACTGGCAAAGGCGTGCTGCCCGGCCACTTCCATCTTGAAAGACTAAGGTGGAAAACTATCGTGTGCCAGTGCGTCCCCCTTACTTTGTTTTTAAACAAAACTAAATTCAGTATATCACAATCATGTTTTTAAGCACTAAATTCAATATTGTTGTTGTTGTTGTTAGGTGCCATTGAGTCATGTCCAACTCATAGTGACCCTCATAGGATTTTCAATGGCTGTTTCTGGATTGCCTCAGGAGTGGGTTGCCACATCCTTCTCCCATTTTGCGGTGCTGGGAATCGAACTCGGGACCTCAGAGACTGTAGCGCAGCGCTCTACCAACTGAGCTAAATCCCAGTCAAATTCAATATATCACCATCAAAATGCATGAAGCCAAGGTAACCACCTTTGCCTTTACAGCAGACAATTCCATTTGCTTTCCCTATGGTCCATGGTAGCAGCTTACTGATTTGATAATTAGACCCACAGAGAAATTGACCTAAGCAAAGAAGTAGAAAATTCCAGCGATGAAATCAAAAAGTCCCTTTTGCCTGCTTTTGTTCCTTGTTACTTTTTGCCGTTTTTTGTTGCTGTTGTTCTAAATTTTGTCTTATAGATAAACCAGAAATGTTTGATGAGACAAAGTCTTTACATGAAGAGCCCAAGTGAATTCCTTTGAAGATGGTCTGGCCTAAGGGGCATTTTCCCAGCTGCATTCCTTGCCAGCGCAAGGTCAGGGCTCCTATTCAGTGCTGTTTCCTGAGAACAGGATGCTTCATCTGTAATGTAAGTCAAGTCGCCAAAGGCCATAAATCCTCTCCTGACCTCCTTAGGCTGAGCGCCATGCTCCGTTAGCCAGCTAAGCAGAGCATGGTGAACGCCCGAGGAGCCCTGGATGCATTTCCGACAGTCCCTGCCTGGATTCATCCCGATGAGAGGCTATGGGGTGTGGACGGAGGAGCCCCTCTGCAGCTATCTGCCTTTACAAACCCCATCTCCCTCAGTGGAACACCACAGTCAGACCCCTGGCTAATGTGCCCATTACGTGTTCCTTCCTGGCTTACACTTAATTTCATTTGCTCACTTCACCCCATTAGCATCCACCATAAAGGTACAGGAGAATTATTGGAATTCGATTGTTTTTACTAAAATATATGTATTTACCTCCAAATAGTATGAGAAGGGAAGGCTTATAGGTACATGACTGATTCTTTTATTAGACTATAGCTATAGAAAGACCTCTCTCTAAAACTGGGCTTAGATGCTGAAATTAAGAATAAATATCTTTTTACCTTAATCTTTATGGTTGCCCCAAAATAATACCCATTCTTCTAGGGTATGTTGGTAACACATAAGCAAAGAGAAACATGTCAAATCAATTTGCCCCTGACCTCTTTGGTATCCCCGATTCCCTTCAGGCCAATCGCCAAACCTTCTTTCCCATACAATTACATTTTATAGGCCTTTAGACATTAGCATAGTAAATCTTACCTTCTCCCTCTTCAAAACGGTCTTCAGTCTTCTCTCCCATTACAAGAATCCTTGAAGACCTTTTTCTTCTTCTTCCCATAGTTTCTTTGGCGAGTCAGAGATATTTCCATGATATCTGATTATCATTTAACTTTGAGCTTCTTTACAGAAAAGTAAATTTTCTCTCACCTTGTGTTTGGAAGATCGTGTTTTATTTTTGACACAAGTTGCTGTAAACTTAAGCTGACTTTGGCATGAGGTTTCCCTCCTGGCACCTTCCCAAGTAAAAATATTCCCACTGAAAGGCATTGCCTGTGATGGAACTGCCTTTTGGCACCTCAGCACCTGAGGCTGATGGCTCTCCTTCTAGATATTTCAGTCATGTCTTTCGACAACCACCACTAAACACTTTTCCCCCAGACTCGGCTTGTCATACACCATTAAGGCAACTCCACACCCAGTTCTCTAGCTGCCGTCTCAGGGTCTCTAACCCGCGTGCCATCTCTGCTGAGATAAATTTTTCAGATTCTGCATTTCTCAAGTCCTGCATGAGCTTTTCAAACTTCCAGGTGGCAAGATCCATACAAGTGAGATGATTCCTTTCTGCTTTCTATCTGTAAACCACTGTCATTTGCTCTCCCAAGTGCCCTGTCCACGCTTCTTTGTCTACAGTACTTTTCCCACTGTGATATCATTAAACATAGGAGAAAACTGACTCCATGCTTGCGTCCGCTAAGCATAGAAGACACAAACCTCTGCCTCTTTCTGAAATTTACAGCTTTTTCCTTAAACCAGTCTTCTCCCTTCCCTCCTTCAAGATCTCCTCAGAGGATCAGCACACTCAGTCAGCACCCATGCCAACAGCCCCAGCACACAGGACTGGGGGGCACAGAGCACCAAGTGTGCCCCCAGAGGTGGTCTAAGGAAGAGCAGAATAATCCAGTGGCAGTTAAGGTGGTTGGAGTTGGAACAATCTGCATTTGAATCTGTTTTACTATTTTACTTAGTCCACGATATTGAGCAAGTGACCTCCACTTTGAGGGGTTCGATTTTTACATCTATTATAAAAGATAACAATACAGCTGGGCATGGTGGCGCACGCCTGTAATCCCAGCGGCTTGGGAGACGGAGGCAGGAGGGTTGCAAGTTCGAGACCAGAGGCAGTCTGCGTAACTTAGCGAGACCCTGTCTCAAAAAATAAGGAAAAAAAAAGGGCTGGGGGTGCATCTCAGTGGTCCAGCACTTGCAGAGCATGCAAGCGCGAGGCCCTGGGTTCAACCCCTAGTATCGCAAAAAATAAAAATAAAAATAAAAATAAATAAATAAATAAAAGATAACAATAAAGCCACCTTGCCTGCTGACAGTTTGCATGTGAAGCATGATTAAAATATTAACCTTCCATGTACAAGTACAAAGAAATATTATCTGGCAATAAAACTTCACATACTATATTTGACCATTGACTATGGATCCAAAGTCGTAAAATACTCTTGTTGTTATTGTTGTTGTTAGGTGCCGTCGAGTCGGTATCTGACTCATAGCGACCCTCATAGGGTTTTCAATGGCTGACTGTTTCGGGATTGCCTTAGGGAGTGGATTGCCAGGCCCTTCTCCCATTTATGAGGTGCTAGGAATCAAACTCGGGACCTCAGAGACTGCAGCGCAGCACTCTACCAACTGAGCTACCTCAAAATACTCTTAGGATGATATAAAATATTATGAAGAATAATGCTCCCAAAGGAATAGTTTTGATATAAAATTATATACTTCCATATATAGATTAATTATCAGAACATCTGGGAGATTTTTATAGTTGAAAGGGATTCAGAGAGTGGCCAACTGTTTGAGGCTCTGCAGTTGGCTTGTTCTATAGAGTCCTGAACAAGAATTGGGATGCCAACCCCTAGCCAAGTGCTCCTTTGCTGCACAGAGCTAGAAGTGACCCGCTCTTCTCAGAGAATTATTAACATGTTTCAAATAATGCATTTTTGGGGAAACAGAGTATAATTCTGTTTGCTTCACCTGGAAAGCCAAAGGAGTTGCTTTGAAAAGAAAAACGCTCAAGTGGAAAGGTAAAATATCCACGGGCCGCCAAGGCAATTCCAGCGACAACAAATGCCTATGGTACCTTGCGCCTCCTCCACTCAGCACAGACCTTTGTCTCATAATAGAGTTGTTTCCCCTCCTTGAACTTCTTCTTTGTTGTCATTCCTGAGCACTGTAATTAAACATTCTTCCTGAATCTGCTTGGCAGCTGCCACTGTTCTAAGAACCCATTCATAGCCCTGTGTATTATTATCCTAATCCCGTTATAAAGAAAATCACTTAATGCCAAAAATCAGATTCGAATAGAGAATAGGCTTTACATTTGGTCTTACTGGAATGAGTACTAATTGGTACGTTGGAGGTGGGGAGAGTCCAATTCTTTAAGGCACGAGGACCACGGTTAGGTTAAAAGAAGCATGCAATTTGGAGTTCTACTTGAGTTATACTCAGCTTCTGTGTTAACTTCAGCATAGCTTGGGAAGCGTTCGCGGCGCTGAATATTCATATGGCATGCATGGTGCAGACACCGAACTCGATTTAGTAAATGAACACTTGTGATTTCACCAAAGTCCCACCGAGAGATTATTATGCAGATTTATGAAGGAGTGGCACTGAAGCAAGTCTTGGCTATGCCTTCCGTCACCGAGGACTCCAGCGTGTGTAAGTCTCCGATAATTTCCTATGCTTTCACGGCTCCTGGTTTCATCTTCTGAATTGCTCTGACATTACCTCTCACTCTGCCTCAGCTCTCATTTTCCCTTCGATATTCTTGCCCTTGAGCGAAGAGCCAGCGTCACAACACCTCCGAGCACTGCCAAGCTCCTCCTGACAATATCCTGGCTGCCATAATGCCAGCAATCTGCTCCAATCCTGTCACTGCAAAATCTCATTAGAGGCAAAGATGCCCGGCCACAAGCCCATAGGTACACAGCAGAGCAGACTGCCGTCTGCAGGAGCAGCCACGCTCTGGCCAGGGCCTGCTGGTGGCCTCAGAGAAGTCCCATGGTGTCAGAGAGTGGGACTCAGACAGCCAAACTCAGTGGCAGTTGTGCAAACTGGCGACATAGAGACCTAGCTGCCCCTTCTCCTAAGGGACTCATAACAGGTTATGGAGCCCAGATTCTGAACCCGCCCGTTTCCCCCAAAGCCTGGTGCAAAGGGAGGTGAAGCACAGCCTGATTGAGTAAAGCTTGGGGGACATGCCAGGAAGACCTGGACTCCAGAAAAGCCACTTAGGCTCTGTGTACCTCACTTCCGGTCCAGTGGGACATTGGGACAACCAGATCTTCCATTCTAATTCCCTATCATTTAAAAGTGAAAAAGTGCACACGATCTTATAGGTGACAAATGCCAATGCGGGTTTAAATTAGCAGGAGACCTAGAAAATGTGAACTCCCAGGAATTTCATTTCTCAGCAAATGGCAAACACTTAAATCCATATAACAATTCAGTTCCGACCTAACAAACTATCATCGTATCTCTGCATTCGTTGGAAGTTCAAATGTCTTTATTACAACCTGCAATATCATCTTACAAACATCCATCTCTATCTTTCCACTGCCTACTGGAATTGTCTCTATTTTTCTGGGACTAAAACCAAAAGAATAAAATACTGCTATAGTGATGCATACCACAGAATAGCGTTAGAGTTAACATCTTGGGCTTTGGAATAAAGAAGCCTGTGCAAGCTTTTTGAATTTTCTTACATTTCCCAAGTCTAAGTTCAACTAGTGCCTATTTCTTTAAGTAGGTGTGAAATTTAACAAGATAATGCAAGTAAAGTCCTTAGCACGGAGCCTGGCATTTTGTAATGCTTAATAAACTTTAGTTATTATTGTCATTATTACAACAAATACATTCCATCGCAATTTTTGTGCAAACTAAACTAAGGTGCAAGACTCTTGCACTAGCAAGAACGCTCAGGGAAAAGGTTAAAGGAAGAGTGAATAGAACTTGGCTTTCTTACAGGCTCTGGTGTGTGCAGCTATGCAACCTTGAATGCGTTACAGTATTTAACTTCTTGAAGCTTCAATTCCACTGGCAAAACTGAGATAATAATATTCATGTTTATGTAAAGATGAAGTATGACGATACATGTGAAAAAATACACTGAGGGAGAACATTGATGTGGACCTAAAATAGACAATGAAGTTCAAGTCTGTGCATCAAGACTTAGAACCACATATTCACAGGATGTTGTTGTTGTTAGGTGCCGTCAAGTGGCATCCAACTCATAGCGACCCTATGTACAATAGGACAATACCCTACCGGATACCGTGCCATGTCTGGCACTATGTCAATGCTTCTCTGCTATTCATAGGGTTTTCAATGGCTGATTGTTTTTTGGGAATGGGTTGCTGGGTCCTTCTCCCAAGCCTACAGCACCTGGTGTTTCCAGGTGGTCTCCCACCAAAGGACTAATCAGGCCCGATCCTACTTAGCTTCCGAGATCAGATGGGATCCGATGGCAGGGTGCTATGGCTGAAGACGCATTCACACGACAGCAGTCAGTGTTTGGGGCTACAATGCTCTCTAGGGCCTCCTCCAAAGGAGCAAACGCAGTCTGACCACAGCCACCCGCACCGCGCAGACTCCTGCTAATCACATGGCCATAGACCAGTAGCCCCAGTAGAACCAGTTAGACATGCAGAGCCTCAGGTCCCACCTCTGAGCCGTGGAATTAGAATCTCCATTCTAACAAGTTCCTGAGGTGCGCTGTGCACACGAATATGTGGTTTTTACATTTGGTTAGCAGTTGCCCAACTATCGCTATGGATTCCAGTCTGTGCAGGCAAAAGAATGGTGGGGGAAAAGATAGGGAAAATTTCAGAGTACTGAGTTATCAGCTCCCTGGGGGCAGGGGAGGCAGGACCATGGGGCTTTTCTTCCCTCACGACTTAACTAAGTCTCAGCAAGAAGGAAAGTTGCCATTTTAGGCAGCTTACTTTTGATCAGTCTGGGATTATCCGGAAAGAAAGAGGAAACAGGAGAAGCGTGGTGGACAGAGAGGGAGCTGCACCTGCTTGATCTTGAGGGGCTAGGGTACCTGAGCTTCTAAATACCAAGAAACGCTGCTGGAGATGGCCAGCGTGGGCCACCATCTTGCCAGGGCACTGCCCTGTGAACAAAGACTGCAAGTTGGGAGCACAGCAGGTGGGAAGAGGCTCAGCCAGATTCAGCTTCCAACTCTCCCGCATCTGGGCACTCTGTGATGGACAGGTCCCTACGGGGCTCTCAGAAGCCCACCCCTTAACTCCTTCGAGTTTTAAACTGTGCAGATGTTTAAAAATTGAAAATAACGGAGAAAATGTGGAATTTTTGTTACGTGTCACCCATGCCACAGCTGTGCAGCAGAGAACAAAGATCCAAAATCGCCAGGCTGAGGGGAGGAGTGCAGATAAACAGATCTGTGTCGTGGTAAAGCCCAGTGAATGCAGGCTGCTGGATGAAGTTACTGCTTAAGAAAGTGCACAGTAGTTAGTAAAAATGCAATAAATCATACTTATACTCAAAATAAATGTTTCGGAACTACAGAAATATACTTTGAACAATCATATGCTGTTCAGTAGATCCCCCCACTTCAGTATAATAGAATATTGCACCAATAAACATTATCATGACAATGGAGGTAATGAGAAGGCACAGGGCATAATACAGAGACAGACAAAGAGACACACTGTTACTAAATAAACCACCCACTGTTTAGTTGACATATACATTTCCACTTGTTTAAACATATTTGGGAGGGCTGGCTAAGTGGCATAATGTAAAAGGTGTTGGATTTTGTGAATGATTTTTATTTTGTAACTTTTCCTACCTGCACTATGCTCAGTAAATTGCTTCCATGTATTTATTTATCTTTTAATTAGAGAAAACAATTGCTCTCTCAAGCCAGTGCCCAAATCTCCTGCTGTAATTTTACTTCCACCCACCTGTCTTGGAGCATTCTTGTTTGGTCACAGAACGGTACATAATTTTGAAGGCAAAGAGTTATGTCCTGAAAGAAAGGATTAATAAGAACCAGTAGGTCAGTCAGTCCATGAAAGGAGGGTATCTTTGCACCCCATTGTGTGACAAATATTGTGCTGATTTGGCCTTTGTCCTAAAATAAGTTCTTCTGAACTAGCTGGGGTCCCACAGAACTGTACGATGTAATTATTCTCACTTTCATAGTACGATCTAGAATTTATCAAATGTTTACTATCTACCGTGCACTTTATTAAGCAATAAGTTAATGAATAAGTTCATTTGATTCAGCACTGTCTCTCTTCATATCTTGATTGCTCCTCAACATCCTTATACTTAAAGAAATTCTATTCTGTAAGACTTTGTCTGATTTGCCTTTAGAATTTATCGAATTTTTACTATCTACCCTGTACTTTATTAAGCAACAAGTTAATGAATAAGTTCATTTGATTCAACACTCTCTTCATATCTTGATTGCTTCTCAGCATCTTTATACTTACAGAAATTCTATTTTGCAAGACTTTATCTGATTTGCCTTTGATTAGTTTAGTTCTAGAAACAGCTAGCCTGGGTGATTTGACTCCCTTTCTCTGTTTCACCAGCGAAGGCTCCTCTGCCCCCTTTCCCTCTTTGCAGCCACGAACAGGCCCGGTCCCTCCCCAGTCTCTGGCCACCGACCTCACCGTGGATGTCTCCCTCTTACACACCCCTGCGGGCTGCCCTCCACCACATGACACGGCCCAGAGGACCCTCACCAGATGACCTGGGCCTCTCAGCCTCCCAACTATGACGTCAGTCAACCCCAGTTATTTACAAATTAGCCATCTGAACTGTCTTGTTAGAGCAATGACATGGTTGTAACCACAGCAAATGGTTCATGGTAAGAGCTGGGACAACGCTTCCTTTGCCACGGTGGGCTCCACTGCCCCTCGCCCATTGACTAACTGCACTACCTGCTAACTTGGGGTGGATGGAATTGGATTTTAATTCCCTGAGGCCTTGAAAGGCCTTGAAAATGTATGTGAACCTCCACCAAAACAGATCAAGATGAACTATATCGAGAATGAAGAACAAAAAGGAGATTATTACACAGCATGGGTGCAAAGAACGTTTTTGTTCATACGTAAAATATGTTTTGGTTTCTTCCTGTTACAACCATGATTTGGATCTCTGTCTATCACTTTATTTAAAAGTTGACTCCTTCAAAATCAGACTGTTCTTTCTCATCTACAGGAAACACATCTGGTCTGAAGAACTCAGAAACATAAATTAAGAGCATCTATATTTTCATAGCCTGCAGCCATAGTACTGTGGCTTCCGATCCCATTAGATTTCAGAAGCCAAGCAGGGTCAGGCCTGGTTAGTACTTGGATGGGAGACTGACTGGGAACACCAGGTGCTGTAGGCTTGGGAGATGGACCCAGCAACCCACTCCCAAAAAACAATCCGATCTTGAAAACCCTATGAATAGCAGAGAAGCACTGACAATAGTGTTTCCCCTGTTGTACACAGGGTCGCTATGAGTCGGACACTGACTCCACGGCACCTAAAAACAACAACATATTTTCATAGGGTCTCCATCACTTACATATTTTCCTTTCAAATCCTGGATCTTGAGTTCTGAATTAACAATAGAAAGGAGGCTGGCTCCGCAGTGGAACTCATCATAACCTTTAGGTGGCAGCCCCTGAGTCACCTGCCCTCAGGCGCTCTCTCTTCCGATACATCATCTTTAAGACTGAGAATGTAGGAGGGTCAGGGATCCTTGGGAAATGATTGATTCTAAGGATGTAACTGGGAAAATGCTGAGGTTTAGCTCAGTTGGTAGAGCGCTTGTTTTGCACATTCTGGGGCTCTGAGTTTTATCCCCAGCACCACAAAAATGGGAGAAGGATGTAGCAGCCCACTCTCGAATCAATCAGCCATCGAAAACCCTATGAATAGCAGAAAAGCACTGACATCATGCCTTTTAGCACAATGGCACAATGTCAGGGAGTATTTCCTTCTGTTGTATGCAAGGTCACTATGAGTTGGACCTGATTCAATGGCACCTAACAACAACAACAACTGTGAAAATACACCCTGTCCTAGAAAGTAAGGAAGCACTCAAAGAATGATGAGGTGGAATATACACTGGAGTTCTGTATACTATTTGTGTGACTTTTCTGCATGTCTGAAACTATATAAAAAGTCAGACAACGTGAACATTATACATCTCCTTTGGCAAGTTTCCAGTATCTTCTATTGGAAGCTTAGGGAAAGATAGAAAATCTCAAAGCTTCCTAACTCACCTCCCATCCAAGACCTAAACAGCAGGCACAACCACTGCAAGAGAAGAAAGATGATTAATGAGGGGCTGCAGAAATGTGTAAGACTGAGACTCCCTCCACTGCCCTCTGCTCCAGGATAGGAGAGGGGAAGCTGCAGGACCTCGCCCTTCCTGATTGCATCCAACCTCCTTGCCTTCCTAAGCCAAATCCCTCCTCTTTAAAGAGAGAAAATCAGCCTCCTTTGGTACCAGACTATTTCCAGTGTACACGTCCCTCAGTAAAAAGCCTACAGGTTTCACAGTGATGTACTCCCTTAGCACTGTCTCTACCTAAGGGAAGCCATGGTGAAAAAGGACTAAGAAGGCAGACTTTGTTTCAGAAATCATAAATCCGTGGCTTTGTGTCTTGGCTCTCCATGAACGAGCTACCTTTGGACAAATGCCTTGACCTTCTAAAACTGAGTTTTCACAGCTGGGAAATGGAGGAATCCATCCACGTTTCATAGATAAAATATAAAAATGCACACAAAGCCCCTTATACATTGCAATATACTGTATATTATTATGACTCAAAATGAGAAGAAACAAAGTGGTTGCAACAATGGGCTCAAACATAAAGAGATCATTTGCACGGCACAGTGGTGGGTAGTGCTCTGTTATGATATATTTAGGGTAGCTAAGAATGGATCCCACTCAAGGACACACAACAGCAATGACAACAACAACAACAACAACAACATATGTTATTACAGTTTGTTAAGAGGAGCTCCTTGGTACCTACAGGGGACTGGTTTCCAAACCCCTGTGGGTACCAACATCTAACATCTGCAGATGCTCAGATCTCTTGCACAAAATGGCGCAGTACTTTGCATAGAACCTGTGCGTGTCTCCCATATACTTTAAGTAATATCTACATCAGTTATTATATAAGTGCTGTGAAAATCATTGCCATATTATATTTTCTAGGGAATAATGTCAAGAAACAAAAGTCTGTACACGTTCAGTACGGGTGAATTTCTAAAAAGATGTTCTGCTCTCCATTGAACTCGGGGATGCAGGATGCATGCACAGTGAGGGGCTGGCCATATTTATTTACACGAATGTACCAAAGAAAGTGGGAGATGGACCCAGCAACCCACTCCCAAAAATCAGTCCGCCATTGAAAACCCTATGAACAGCAGAGAAGCACTGACAATAGTGTTTCACCTGTTGTATGTAGGGTCGCTATGAGTCAGATACCAACTTGACAGCACCTAATGACAACCATCACCAAAGAAAGAGGACTTGTGGTCTGATTCATGATCTCTTCCTGTCACTTTTTACACATAGCTAAGGGGAAGTGTATGATAGGTCAGGTGCTCCAAACTACTGGTTTTGAGTAATTACCTTGGGGCTTAAGTCAATCTTTCTATGTCAAGTGGGAGAGAAAAGTAAATCATGATTTTTGTAACTTATCAGCAGTATTCTTCTCAGGGCTGGCTTCCTCTCCTCTTTTCTGCTAAGAGTGTGGCAAATCTTAGCACATGGATTTTGCTCAGAAAACGATACCTCTTGAGCTCACCACTGCCTGAATCAGTCATCAGGGAGGTGCTAAACGAGCCCCATAAGTCTGGTGGGGTCTCCTCCCAGCCGCTGCTATCTGAGCCCCGTGTTTTGGTGGGTTCTCCAGTGGCTGAGGGTGACTGGGGAAGGTCTCTAACCAGGAGACCCATGCGCACTGCTGGTCTAGGAAATGCAGGCCACTGTCCAGCACTGCCTCCACTGTCCCCTTCTGTACCCATGGTGCCTCGGGGAAAATGATTCACTTTCTCCTGCCCACTAGTTTTCAGAGCAAAGCTGCTGTTTGCAGGAAAATAAATAAATAACATCAGGACAGAAAACCGGATCGAGCTGGAATTGGCGGAGTCCTGTGACCTGAGAGAGCCCCAGCTCCGTGTGGTGGCTTGCGGTGCTCCACGCCGTTTCTGAGCGTATGTGCGTTACCAGAGTGGCTGTTTGGTGGGGGTGGGACAGTGCCATCTTCAGGACAGCTGAGTCTCTGGACCCCTGCCTGCCAGCCGGCCAGCAGCTTCCAGGTCGCAAGCCTTGGAGCTGGGCTGTGGAATTCAGTCCTCTGCAGTCCCCTGAGGTGACATCAGGTGACTCAGCTCTTTACCCGGCTGCATTTCCCAGAGCCTTGGACACAACGTCTGTGCCTCTCTGTACCAAGATTTTGGGCAGGCCCGTCTGGCGCCCCCATTTCACAGCCCAGGCCCATTTTCCCCACCTGCGCAGGCTCCCTGGGTCCTGCGATTGCAACCAGGCCAACGGTGCCCCCAGACTGTTTAAATCAGCTGTCATCCTTGTCACTCTGCTCCCCTGCAGGGGAGGCTCTCCCTGCCCGGCTGGAATGCATGGCGCTCCAAGGTCTGGCACAAAGCCTCCTAAAACGAGGCCAAGTCTCTCTCTTTGACTTCCTGGGTCCTAGCTGGATTCCCTCCCAACTCTGCCCGGACCCTGTTCCGATGGCACTCTGCTGAAGATGCCATCTGCCACAAATGCCCAGACCCAGAGACCAAAATATTTCTGCTTCTTTCCCAGCTTGGTGTCAGTGACGAAATTTGCGAGGCTTGCAAATTGGCCTTTGGGTATTTAAGCCTCTCCAAAAGCCAGGTGACGTCGCCATCCTAAGTGGCTCTGCCAGCCATAGCCAGAGATAGCGTGTTTGGTGGCGAATTTCTCCTCATGGGAGGAAACCCAAGTGGAAATAGGAAAGGATCTTCAAAGAGGCACAGCTGCGGGCATGGGCTTTGCCACGTTACCTCAGAAAGATGGAAACCAAACCAAGGGGAGCTAACAGCCCCGGGCAGCCTTCAGAGCCTGGCAGAGCTTGGGTGTGGCAAGGCCACCGGCTTTGGGAGGCCAGCACCGGCTCTCAGATGGCCGGCGAGGCAGCTGTCACCCCAACTCCAGCCTCCCGCGACATCCTCCTGCCCTCCCGGGGGCCACTGAAGGCCCAGCTGCAGCTTGCGGTCCTCGCACACGGGCTCTGCTTCCACAGTGCTCTGATTTCCTTCCTGTGCCTGGAGCGGGCCAGAGTCTGTGGTCTCACCCATGCTCAGCAGGGCTCTACCTCTGGGCCACTCCCCAGCCCCATTTTCTTTTATTCTGAATGTCTACTTCTGGAAAACGAACTGTCACTTTGGACCATGACCCCAGGAACTCATCACCAGGGCGTCACAGCGGCGAGGACAGACGCTAAGACAGGTCAGTGCATTCCCAAGGGTAACACCGAGGCTTCCCCAGGCCTGGGCCTTTGGTCACAAGGACGGCGTGTCCAGGAGGGGCTTGGGGGCATCATTTTTGACAATGAGAGACCTGCCGGTGACAATGCACAGGACATTTACTGGCTAACGTCACACCCAGCCCCGGAGGATGGTGCTCTGCCTTTCCTGTCTGCACTGTGACTCCCACTCCAATGGCTCCGTCTAGGGGGCTGCAGTGCGGCCATCTCACCTGACAGCAATGCCCACCGCCACTCCAGGACAGGCCTCAGAAAGCTGCCTCTCACCTTAATCCATTGCCTTCTTATGGGAGTAAATCAAAGCAGGTAAGCCACGTCTCCTGGGAGTGGAAGGTTAAGTGTTGAGGGGAGCGGCCTTCTGACACAAAGCTCTCTACAAAAGTCCTGTCAGGCTATTTTCCCTGCACCCACTTGCCTTCACAGTATAATGTTGTTGTTGCTGTTAGGTGCCGTCAAGTGGGTGTCCAACTCATAGTGACCCTACGTACAATAGGCGAAACACTATTGTCAGTGCTTCTCTGCTATTCGTAGGGTTTTCAATGGCGGATTGTTTTTTGGGAATGGGTTGCTGGGTCCTTCTCCCTAATAGTATAATGTATGTGCGCAAAAGCATGTGCCCTGATTTCCTGAGTCACTTTTTATCCAGGTTAAGGCGAGGGGTGGGGATGATGTGTCAGACATTGGTCCATACATTCTAAGGCTTAGGCCAAAAGTCTACTCGGGCCGGGCTGTCGTGTGTGTGTGCCAACGTGCACTATGTAGAAAAGAAAGTGGGAATCTTATTCACCTCACAAGGAACCTTTGGAATCCAGCTTCCCCATACGTTTCCTCATTTTCCAAGTAGCCTACCAAGGTCCAGGGCACCACCTGCGGGTTCACATTTGAATCTTGTGATGCAGAGAAGCTGCTCTGGGGCAGGCCAGTCACCTAATGAGAGGCCTCGGGCAGGAAGGCAGCCGAGGGCAATGGCTCAGAGCATGGATTCAAAACAAAGTTGTTGGTGTTCCAATATGAGGCTGCTGCAGAGGGGTGCCATGACCTCAGGCAAGTCATTCAGCCCCCTTGTGCCTCAGTTTCACCATCCATGGAATGGGGCAATGGTTGTATTGTGCTTGCCAGGGTTTTGTGATGATTAAATTCACCTGTGTGTGCATCTTCCCCGGGTCCTCTGGAGAGAACATGAGTGAGCTAAGATTCTGGCGAGAACAGATCCCATGGCAGCTGCAAGCCCAGGGCAGGCGCCTGGGGGGGCCAGGGCAAGGAAGGCACCATGCTAGGCGGGGCGATGCCTTCCCGTGCTGAACAAAGACCAGGACATCACCCAGCAGGTGTTATTTCAACACAGGGGACCAACAGGAAATTTCCCTGGCAGTGTTGCCAAGAGCTGCCATTCCTCAAAGCAGCCCACAAAAGAGAAGGAGGGAACTCGCCTGCATGGCTCCCTGCAGCCTCTGAATCCCAACCCTCCCATTATGGAGAGCGAGCTCTGCAGTGCACCGTTGGCCCTGCAGCCCACGCCCCAGCCAGGGCTCTGGCCTGACAGGTTGCTGGTGTAGGCTGAAGGAGGAGCGAGAGAGCCATGGCTGGGGGGATCTGAGAAGGCACAGGAACTTTGTGGCCCCTGGGCACATGTAACGCACTCGAACAGAGCCAGGCACAAGGCCAGGCGAGGTCTGTGCAAGCTCTGCTCACTCTTGCTCACGGCTGGTCGTCCTGAGCAGCAGACACGGGAGAGACGTCAAGCGTGTTTCATGGAGAAAACAAGCCCTCGACAGAAAGTTGACCATGCTAATAAAATGATTTTCAAATGAAGATCTAGGAAAATGACTCCCTCATGATGAGTAGAAAGGAAATTTTGAGAAACTCAAGAGAAAAACAGAATCGGCAGCAGCACGGCTGCATCTGCGACAGGAACCAATCCAGGGCACGCTTGATGCGGAGTGAACAACTTGGTGCTCGTGAAACCTCTTCACATCTCTTCCATCATGGCAGGAGACAGCTATATCTGGGAGGAGGAGGTCTGGGAGCAGGGAAGAATGTGGGGGATCCAAGCTAGGCAGGTGCTCTACCACTGAGCTACATCTTGGCCCTAGAAGAGCAGGAAGATGGCCAGAAAGAAGTAGGGATAGGCTGGAAAAGAGGAAGGACTCCACTGTCGTTGTAGGCACGTGGATGTTATTCTATCACTGACGGTATTGTATTTCAGGACAGATCGTGAGATGTCTTCTTTGATGGTGAATGTAACCCTATTTCTCTTTGATCTGTCACTGCCGGCGTAAAGACCGTATAATTACCTGACTCAAAATGGGCTATGCCAGTCCATTTTAGCTCACTGATGCCCAGAGCATTGATGTTTATATGCTCCATTTCCCTTTTGATGGTTTCTAATTTCCCTACAGTCATACTACATACATTCCACGTTCCAATGATTAATGGATACTTACAGTTGTTCCTTCTCATTTTGAGCTGTACCACATCAATAAAAGGAGGTCCCAGGGGCTTTACTCCATTTCTATCATTAAGATAGCCTCTATTTTTAGGAGACAACTCTTCCCCTGTCATCTTTTGAATGCTTTCCAACCTGGGGGATCATTTTCTGGCACTATATTTGACAGTGCTTCTCTACTATTCATAGGGCTTTCAATGGCTAATTGTTTTGGGAGTGGGCTGCCGGATCCTTCTCCTCAGTCTATCTTAGTCTGGAAGCTCAGCTGAAACCTGTTCACCATGGGCAGCCCTACCAGTATCTGAGATGCCAGTGGTATAGCTTTTAGCTTCATAGCAACATACAATCTCCCACAGCACGACACGCTGACAGACATGTAGGAGAGCATGTAAACAGGTAATATACATGATGATATATGTAACATATGTTGTTGTTGTTGTTGTTGTTAGGTGCCATCGAGTTCTGTCCGACTCATAGCGACCCTCATGGGGTTTTCAATGGCTGACTGTTTCGGGATTGCCTTGGGAGTGGGTTGCCACGTCCTTCTCCCATTTTTGTGGTGCTGGGAATCGAACTCAGGACCTCAGAGACTGCAGAGCGGTGCTCTACCAACTGAGCTAAATCCCAGCCCCATATATAATATATAGGTGATATATATGTTAATACATAAATATATGTGAAAGTATGTTAATTGAAATATAATTTTAGTAAAAAAATTCTCCTAACTGGCTAAAAATACAGTAGCTTGAACAAATAGCAAGATAGTGTGGATTGATAAAAATACACTATATTTTACAATTGCTAAAATAGTGGATTCTAAGAATTTTCATCACAAGAAGAATGTGAAGCAAAATACATGCTAATTAGCTTGATTTAGCAATTCCATGATGTATATATATTTCAGTTGTCATACACAAAAAATATAATTGTTATTTGTCAAATAAACATTATTTGTCAAATAGAAGTATTTTACATATTTAACAAAAAAGAACTCACTGGTTGGTCAGGGAAAAAAAGTCCAGAATGAGTTTTAAAATGGAAAAATGCGCATAGCACAATGAAGCGCTTGCTATAATCCAAGTTCTATAAAGTCAAAAGCCAAGGTACATATAAAACTGTAGCATGAAGAGAAGTATTTGAAGGCACACACCAGCAAAATTGGCCAAAGCTCAGGCACACTGGGACATAATTCCTTGAATAAAGAAATGACTGGACTCTTTTCCCAGAATCCACTCAGGGGTAGTCCCTGTCTTCTTTCCATTTTTTTTTTCTTCAGTACCAGTGGTTAACCTGAGCCTTACACATGCTAGGCAAACTCCCCTCCTGAGCTGTCCCCAACTGACCCCACTTTTTTACATTTTGTATTTCAAGTCAGGGTGACTTTAAGTTGCTCAGGGTGCTTCTAGCCTGGAACCCCCAACCCTCCTGCCTCAGCCTCCCGAGTGACAGGATCAAAGGCTGGCGCCATTGCGCCCAGCTGACCCAGCTTTGCAAGAAGGGACATGCGCAGAAGCCACCTCGTCTGGTCAATGGCTTTTTGATTCCATAAGTTAAAACAACCCACACAGACCGTAAGAATACCTGCTCTCCACTTCCACAAGAAACATGACATAGCCAGGCGCCTGTAATCCCAGCGGCTCGGGAGGTGGAGGCGGGAGGATTGCAAGTTCGAGACCAGAGGCAGTCTGCGTAACTTAGCGAGACCCTGCCTCAAATAAAGTAAAAAAATGGGCTGAGGGCACAGTTCAGAGGTCCAGCACTTGCAGAGTATGCAAGTGTGAGGTCCTGGGTGCAACCCCCAGTAATGCAAAAAAAAAAAAAAAAAAAAAAGAAACATGACATGTGGGGAGACAGGATGACCATCTATGTCTGCACAAAAGAAGCTTAAAATTCCTGTTCCACCATCCAACCAATAAGAAGATTCTCTCTCCCTTTCTATCAGTCCCCACAGAACCAGCAGATGTGATTGGAGGAGGCAGAGCTGAAACTGGTGCTCCACCTCTTGCCAGTTACCCTTGCAGAAAAGCCCTTTGTTTTTATAAACGCTTTTGCCATAGTATTATTCTCGGTTTCTCTGCACACTGGGCAGCAAACTCTCGCTCAGAATCATCTTCCCTACAAGAAGTCCATGGGTTGCGACAGGAAGGAATGAGGGTGCAGAGTGTGACAATGGGGTTTCTTCCTTTTAAAAAATAAAGATCTCCCACTGTTTCACTGGTTGCAGGAACCACAGATGAGTTTTAAGGGCAACTGGTCAAAGAAAACAGACCAAAATTTACACCAGAAGTTGACAGAATGGACAGTGACGTGGAGAAAGCAAAGAGGTAAAGAAGACGGGCTGAGAGAGGCTCTAGGCAGAAGGAAGGCACCTGCGGCCAGCCCTCACCTGCACGTCCTCTCCATGAAGATCAGCCACCCCTCGGTACTCAACAGCAAAGAGCAACAGAGATTCCTGTCTACGTGGAGATGTGCACAGCACTCGCATGCTATGCCAAATGACCTCTAGGGCGCCTCCACTTTCCTTACCAAAGGAAAGATTTCATTTCATACTGAAATTTTCAAACATTTCCACGTTTACTTAGCTCCCCCTGACCACCACCCCTTACTCTATCTACAGATGTGCCCGACAGCTGCATTTGTCAATGGCTGTGCAGTTATGACCCGCTCTGCTCCTGGGGGGAGGGGAAAGATACTGTGCTTCACATTTTATAGATCGCCCCACCAAGACCTCCTCACTGAACAGCTAAAGATGATCACTGAGTCACAGTGAAACATCGCCACTTCTTTCCTTTCCCCTGAGAGGGCTAGGAAGCCCACTCTGCATTGCAAGCTCCCAAGTGCAGGCTTCTGACCATGCAGGAAAGAGGGCAGGCAGTAATGAAGAATAAACACAGTAAAATCCACCAGGAAAGTTCAGTGGCTGGGTAGATTTGTATTAAAGATAGCCACAGGCCCCCCAGTACCAGGTAGCTGTAATCTCCCCCCTCCAAGTGTTACTCAAATAATTGCCATAAAGTTCTGCTTCCTTTTGCGTGCGCAGATATGGCCTGAAAAACTCTGACAGAAATGGGGAGCCGTTCTTTCAAGTTAATACATCATTTCTGTGCAATTTCCATCATGAATAGAGCACATTAGCGCATTCATCCACCATCTGTGTCCATTGGTACCACGGCCAGTTACCCTAGAGGACGAAGGCACCCTCCTTTGTGACAGACACTTGGACCATAACAGGGACTCCCAACTGAATAATGTGAGGTCTATGGGATGTGCAGATGGAGGACAGATAAATAGATAAACAGTGCCGTTCAGTAGTTTGCTCAGGGCCCTCAGCCCTGAAGGATTAAGAACGGCGAAGAGAAATACGCCAAAGCTGCTCTCCTGTCTTATAGCACACTACAGACAAGGCTTAGAGTATATTTTTATGCTAGCATTTCATTTATACCAACAACAAAAAATTGTAGCCCCTTTAAGTACCCTTTCTCGGGGAAAGCCAGGATGCTTATTCATTTCTATTATTTTGTTTTCTCTGTGGGCAGCTTGAGGCAAAAAGAAAAAAAAAGAAAGAAAGAAAGAAATCTTTGGGGGAGAAGGCTATGAGGCTTGAATGAGAGATTAAAAAACAAAATGGTTAGGCAGTTCTTCTCTTTCGGCATTTAAGATACACAGAAAGCCTACTTTAAAAACCAGATCACCTTTATATTCAAATAAGTCCCCTTGGGCACATTAATCATGTTTAAAAGAAATGAGAAAAACCATCACATTGGTAAAGTATTTTCTGATTTGAAATGGTTAACTTCTCTGCTCTAGAGACCAAATTTGTCCTACTTAGGAATCCACTGTTCCCACTGGCTTCATAGAAAATTGTGTTTGGATAATTGAGACTGAAGGAGGCCTAAACATTCTTCCATGGGCCAGGTTACCCTTTGCTCAGTTTATATGACTCATTATTTTACCAGCTTGTCTACAACTCCAAGATCTTTCTGTTACTTGCTTAGTATTCTATGCATTTCACAAAATATAAATTACTACTTTGTTGTTGTTGTTGTTAGGTGCCATCGAGTCGGTATCCGACCCATAGCGACCCTCTGTACAACAGGGGAAACACTATTGTCAGTGCTTCTCTGCTGTTCATAGGGGTTTCAATGGCAGATTGATTTTTGGGAGGGGGTTGCCGGGTCCTTCTCCCAAGCCTACAGCACCTGGTGTTCCCAGGAGGTCTCCCATCCAGGTACTGACCAGGCCTGACCCTGCTTAGCTTCTGAGATCTGACGGGATCAGATGCCACAGGGCTACACCTGCAGGCAAATTATTACTTTAGTAAAACTTAAATATATATTCCACATAAATCCTAAAGGAAAGTGAGGTTTTTCCAGATCTCTGGATAGAATGCTAGGAAGTTTCTCTGCTAAATGCTCAATTCTGAGCAATTACTTCTTCTTTTCTAAAATGTATATTTATTCTGTATGCCTATCTGTTGTTGTTGTTGTTGTTGTTGTTGTTGTTGTTGTTGTTAGGTGCCATTGAGTCATGTCCAACTCATAGGTGACCCTCATAGGGTTTTCAATGGCTGTTTCTGGATTGCCTCAGGAGTGGGTTGCCACATCCTTCTCCCATTTTGCGGTGCTGGAAATCGAACTCGGGACCTCAGAGACTGCAGAGTAGCGCTCTACCAACTGAGTTAAATCCCAGCCCTGCCTATCTGTAATATGTATTTATTTAAAACATACTTAAATGTATGTTATAAATTTATTCATTTAAAATTCATTATACATTTACTGAGTACTCATTATGTGCCATGTACTGGTAAATAAATTAAGGACAAGTTTCTGGGTATTTTTTTTTTTTCTTGCAGGATGTGGGAGTTGAACCCAGGCCCTTGCACATACTTTGCAAGTGCTCTACCACTTGGCTACACCTCCAGCCCATTTTTAAATTTTTTCTTTGAGTCAAGGTCTAAGTTATGCAGGCTGCCTCTGGCCTTGAACTCGTCATCCTCCGCCTCAGCCTCTGAGTCGCTGGGATGACAGGCATGTACCACACTGCCCAGCTAGCTGAAGACAACTGGATAAAGGACTTAATCCTTACTCTGGAGCATCTTACTGTCCAGGGAAGTCAAAGGAAGCATGTAAGGGAAATTGTAAGTCAGTGTGACAGGAGCCAGAATAGAGTTACATAAGAAACGCCATGGGAGCCATGGGGAAGTGTGGCCAAACCCCACGCTGATAATCTGGGAAGCGCCGTAGGAGTGGCAGGGATTTACCTGCATCCTCAAGGATTGGGAAATAGATAAATGGATATGTGATGGATGGGTGGATGGGTGGGTGAATGGGTGGATAGATGGGGGAACAAAATGATGGACCACCTGAAGGATAACCGCCAGCACAGCCTGTGTTCCAGCCAGCATTTCGAGGGCTTTTCCAGACAAAAGGAACAGCATTTGCAAATGTGCAGCTGGCTGGGGAAACGTGGCAGGCTTCAGGAATGACAACATTCCGGTGACTCGAAGAGAAGTTTTGCACAGAGGGAAAAGCGGAGAAATGAGGTGGCAGCCCAGGTTGGGACTGCTGCGTGGCAGATGAACGTTAAGAAGTTTGGGCTTCGTCCCGGCCGACATGGAGAGGCAAAGCAGAGTTTTCAGCAGGCCAGACCGAGGGCCCAGTCTACGCACCCAGCCTGCTGCACTGGACTCACCAGACACAGTGCAAAGAAAACAACA
>VMDO01023389.1:0-31680 GCA_007922755.1 Pedetes capensis | reverse complement strand
TGTGGACATAATTGCCAGTACCTGTAGACATCAGACAATCATTTCCTCTGCTTTAACATGGATTCAACACCAGATCAGCAGCTTCCAGACCTGAGTTTCAAGAAGAGACTTTTCAGGTTTCCAACTCTTTGGACTCAGTGACTACTGGCCTCTGTTGGTGCCCTTGTATAATTACCTTGATCCCCTAAATGTAAGTCAATCCAATAAGTCTCCTCTTATTATGTATATACACAGAGTCATTATACCAAAAAGAATTGGTGGATGATCAACTGTTTCAAGAGATTGCATGTGATCAGGAACCAATGGTACTGAAGGAAGAAGTGGAAAATTCCCTGAAAGCATTGGTGAAATGCAAAGCTCCAGGAATTGATGGAATACAAATACAGATATTTCAACAGATACATACAGCATTGGAGGTGCTAACTTGTTTATGCCAAGAGATCTGGAAAACAGCTATCTAGCCAACTGACTGGAAGAGATCCATATTTGTGCCTATTCCCATGAAAAGGGATACAACTGAATGTGGAAATTATTGAACAATATCATACAAGTAAAATTTTCCTAAAGATCATTAGCAATATATTGACTGTTGCAGTATATTGACAGGGAACTGCCAGAAAATCAAGCTGGATTCAGAAGAGCATGTGGAACCAGGGACATCATTGCTGATTTCAGATGGATATTAGCCAAAAACAGAATACCAAAAAGATGTCTATCTATGTTTTATCGATGCACAGGCATCTGACAGTGTGGAAAACAACAAATTATGGATAACATTGCAAAGAATGGGAATGTCAGAGTCTTAATTTTACTCATGAGGAATCTGTATGTAGACCAGGAGGTAGTCATTTGAATAGAACCAGGACACACTGCCTGTTTAAAGTCAAGAAAGGCATGTGTCAGGGCTGTATCCTTTCACTGTAATTCTTCAATCTATGCTGAGCAAATAATACAAGAAGGTGGACTTTATGAAGAACAATGTGGCAGCAGGATTGGAGGAAGACTCATTAACAACCTGCATTATGCAGACTTCACCACATTGCTGCCTGAAAGTGAAGATGATTTGAAAGAGCTACTGATGAAGATCAAAGAACAGAGCCTTCAGTATGAATTGTGCCTCAGTATCAAGAAAACAAAAGTCCTAACAACTGAGTGAGTATACAATTTCCTGATAAGTGGAGAAAAGTTAAAGGTTGTTAAAGATTTTGTTTAGTTGGTTCTACAGTCAACCCATGGAAGCAGCAGTCAAGAAATCAACACAAACTGCATTGGGAAAAGCTGTTGCAAAACAACTCTTTAAAGTTTTGAAAAGTAAAGATGTTACATTGAAGATAAAGATGTGCCTGACTCATGGCATGGTATTGTTAGTCACGTCATATGCTTGTGAAAGCTGGGTGGTGAATAAGGGAGACAGGAGTAGAACTGATATTTTTGAATTATGGTGCTGGAGACGAATATTGAATATACCACGGACTGCCAAAAGAATCCACAGATCTGTCCTAGAAGAAGTGCAACCAGAGTGCTCCTTGGAAACAAGGATGGCTAGCCTGCACCTAACATATTTTGGCCATGTTGTCAGGAGGGACCAATCCCTGGAAAAGGACATCATGTTTGGGAGAGTGTCGGGTCAGTGAAAAAAGGCAGACACTGAACTAGAGGGATTGACAGAGAGTCTGCAAAAAGGGGCTTAAACATTGGGCATGATGCAATGCCGGGTACTGTTTTATTCTGTTGCATATGGAGTCCTTATGATTTGGACTGTACTCGATGACACCCAACAACAGCAATACACATACACACATATGTATATATATAATAGAATATATATATATATATATATATATATATATATATATATATATATATATATATATCTGTTGTTAGGTGTCGCCAAGTCGGTATCCGACTCATAGCGACCCTGTGTACAACAGGTGAAACACTATTGTCAGTGCTTCTTTGCTGTTCATAGGGTTTTCAATGACAGATTGATTTTTGGGAGGGGGTTGCCAGGTCTGTCTCCCAAGCCTACAGCACCTTGTGTTCCCAGGTGGTCTCCCATCCAAGTACCAACCAGGCCTGACCCTGCTTAGCTTCCGAGATCTGACGGGATCAGATGCCACAGGGCTACAGCTGCAGGCTTTTATATTTTTTTTTTCTTTTTTTCTATTGCTTCTGTTTCTCTTGAGAACACTATTACACATGTTACAGCAGATGAGGAGCAGACAGCTTACCAGAACCAAGGGTCCAGTGTAAACTCCAAAAGCCTGCCCCCAGTGACTGGCTTCTGCAAAGCTGGGTTCCACCCCCCCCCATATGTCCTGAAACCCCCACCACAGTGCCGTCAGTTGGGGATCAAATATTCCAACACATGACCTTTGGGGGACATTTTAGATTCAAAACCATGACATATATATTCTAGATACAACTCTCATATATAGTAGTTGGAAATATTTATCTCACTATAGGGTTTCCTTTCAGGTGCTTGATAGAGTCTTTTGAAACACGAAAGTTCTTAATTTCAGTTATGTCCAATTTATTTTTCTTTTATTGCTTATGTTTTTGGTTTCACTTAAGAGCCTTGCCTAATCCAAGGACATGAAGGTTTATACCTGTCTTTTATGCACGTTTTATAGTTTCAGCTCTCACACATAGGACTTTGGTCCATTGTAGGCTAATTTTTGCATATATGTGAAATACAACTCTGATTATTATTCGTCTTATTGTTGTTGTTGTTGTTAGGTGCTGTCGAGTTGGTATCTAACTCATAGCGACCCTCTGTACCTGACTCATAGAGATCCTCTGTACAACAGGGGAAACACTATTGTCAGTGTTTCTCTGCTGTGCATAGGGTTTTCAATGGCAGATTGATTTTTGGGAGGGGGTTGCCAGGTTCTTCTCCCAAGCCTACAGCTTCTGGTCTTCCCAGGTGGTCTCCCATCCAGGTACTAACCAGGCCCGACCCTGCTTAGCTTCCGAGATCTGATGGGATCGGATGTCACAGGGCTACAGCTGCAGACATTATTAGTCTTATTATTAGGAAATTCAAAAGATTCAGAACTGCCGGGCACAGTGGCGCTCGCCTGTAATCCCAGCAGCTTGGGAGGCGGAGGCAGGAGGATCGCAAGTTGGAGACCAGAGACAGTCTGTGTAACTTAGTGAGACCCTGTCTCAAAAAGTAAAAGCAAAATGGGCTGGGGGTGCAGCTCAGTGGTTCAGCACTTGCAAAGTATGCAAGTGCGAGTCCCTGGATTCAACCCCCAGTACCGCAAAAAAAAAAAAAAAAAATCCAGAACAGCTGAACCAATTTTTCATTTTGGTGCTAGGGGATTGAACCTAGGAATTTGCACATACTTTGCAAGGGCTCTACCACTGAGCTGCACCTCAGACCCTTTTTCATTCTTTATCTTGAGACAGGATCTCGCTAAATTATATAGTCTACTTCTGGCCTCAAACTTGTGATCCTCCTACCTTCACCTCCTGAGTCACTGGGATGACAGGTGTGTACCACTACTCCCAGCTTACAACTTTATATATTTTTGCATGTGGAAATCCAGTTGTCCACTCAATGTTGGGCTGGGTTCACCCAACATTCCTAGCCCTAATGTAACTATTCTTTAAAACACTATTATATATGATTTTCGGGTTGTTTGGTGAATATTTTTTGTACTGTTCCACATGCACCTTTAGTTGTATATTTTACACACTCTCAAATCTTTACCCTACCAGTAACATATGTAACTCATGTCCACGTTGCATTGGCTAAGGCGACGCTTCTTTCCCTAATGATTGGCCTTGTCACCCTTGCCCAATATCAGTTGACCATAAATGTGAGAGTTAGTTTCTGGACCACAGTGCCTTGGTTACTATAGCTTTTTAGTAAGTTTTGAAGTGGAGAAGTGTTGAGTATGCCAACGTTGCTCTTTTTAAAAGTTGGTTCATTTGTTCTGGATCATTTGAATTTCCCAATAAATTTTGCAGCCAGCTTATCATTTTCTGCAAAGAAGCCAACAGGTTTTGATAGCAAATGCATTGAATCTGTAGATCAATTTGGGGATGATTGCTACTTTGATAATATTAAATATTCTAATCTATGAACATGAGATGTCTATTTATTGAGATCTTTGTTAATATTTGTATTTTCAGTATGTTTATATACTTCTTTTTTGTGTGTGTTACTGGGGTTTGAACCCAGGGCCTTGCACTTGCATGCTTTGCAAGTGCTGTACCACTGAGCTGCACCCCCAGCCCCTATTTTACACTTTTAGAGACAGAGTCTTGCTAAATTACGCAGATTGCCTCTGGTCTCGAACTTGTGATCCTCTTGCCTCCACCTCTCAAGCTGCTGGGATTACAGGCGTGCGCCACCACACCTGGCTGTTTTTATACTTCTCTTGTTAGGTTTGTGCCTAATTATCTTTATTCTTTTTCATACAATTATAAATTTTTTAAATGTTATTTGAAATTTGTTCATTGCTACTGTACAATTGATTTTTACATATTAAACTTATATCCTGCAGCTTTGCTGAACTTATTCATTAGTTCCGAAAGTTTTAGGTTTCTTTTTCTTTCTTTCTTTTTTTTTTTTTTTTTTTTTTTTTTTTTTTTTTTTTTTTTTTAGTAGATTCTTTAGAGCTGTTTCTAAGACCACATCATCTGCAGATAGATAGCTTTACTTTCTCTTTTCCAATCTGGATGGGTTCTCGGTCATTTGCTTGACTAATTGCTCTGGCTGATATAACTAATAAAAAGTTAAATAGAAGTGGTGTGTGTGAAAGTTCATATCCTTCGCTGATCTTTTTCTCTTAGAAGAAAGCATTCAGTTTTTCACCATTAAGTCTGAAGCTAGCTGTAGGTTTTTCGTAGATTCTCTTTATCACATTGAAGAAGTTCTCTTGCATCCCCAGTTTGCTAAGTTCATTTATTCATTTGTTTATTTATTTACTTACTTATTTATTTATTTTTGCAGTACTAAGTGATTGAATCCAGGACCTTGTACGGATTTTGCAAGTGCTCTAACACTGTGCTACACCCCAGCTCTCTCCTTTTTTATTTTTTATCTTTCTTATTAGTATTTTATTTGCACATGTTGGTGGAGTACAGAGTAATAAGTCAGTGGATATATCCATTTATGCAACTGTCAGATCAGTATTACTTACACTTCCATCTCCTTGAACATTTTACAGAACAAAATAAACAAAAACAAACAGTTTTTAAAAGGTAAGAATTTTAATGAACATGTAATCAGTCATATGCAACCATGGGTTATGTTATGACTTCTCCCCTTTTGCTGAGTATTCTTTTCATCATTAGGGGCATGGTGTCAAATACCTTGGCTGTGGCTATTGAGAAGCCTTGTGAAGTTTTTACTTCAGTATTTGTTTCATCACTGAGTTTCTTACAAACCCAGTTCGAGAGGTTCATTTAAATGACACGATCTCAATCCGGAGTTATATATGTCACTGGTAGGGTAAAGATTTGAGAGTGTGCAAAAAGTACAACTAAAAATGCATGTGGTACAGTACAAAAAATATTCACCAAACAACTAGAAAAATCATATCTAGTAGTGTTTTAAAGAATAGTTACATTAGGGCTAGGAATGTTGGGCAAACCCAGTGTAAAGAAAAGAACATAAGAAACTGCTAGTAGTATGTTTCACTTTCATAAGCAAGGACAGAAATCCTGACTTATGCTCATGTGTTAGTGATAAAAGGATCCTGGGCTGGGCATAATTTTCATTTTCAAGAATTAAACATTGCAGTATGTAAAATATTCCTGCCTTGCCCCTGCCTACAAATATCAGTAACGCCCCCAAGGTTGACACAGAAAAGGTAAAATGAGCATTTTACTTAGCACTAGTGACATTCCTATAAACATTCGGATACTTATAATTTTCCCTATTATAATCACTATTCAATATTGTGAAAATCAGAGCACTGTAAATACACATGAAAACAGAAACTTGTAAGTCCTGGGAAAGGAGATAAAATATTATTTTCATAAGCTTTAATTGTCTACCCAGGAAATCGAAACACCAGATGGCAAAATACTACAGTAAAACTTCAATAAGATCACCTGTTAAAAAACAAAATGTCTGCACTTCTCCCATCCATGAGCCATAGGTAAAGGGACAAAACAACAGGGATATGCATTTATGAGGGTGATACGAAATATAAACTTACATTCTCTGAAAGATGGAGGCATGTGAATACGTGTCTGAAATGGACACAGGTAAGCTATTTTTCAAGAAATACGGGTCAGTGCTAACACTAGAGAGAGATGTCATAGACATGCCTCAGACTTTGAGGGATTTCCCATAAAGCACAGCGCAGACAAGACCAGATTTAATGAATTCACAAAAGCTCTGCAATAACTCTTCTTTGTGAGAATGCAGTGTGGTATCTAGGGAAATAAGCAGAGGAAATCCTGGCAAAAGGCCACCAACACCTTCTAATTTGGAAGTGCTGGTCCTGACAGCTGGTGGAAGTGGGGATATCTGTGGAGAGACGCCTTCCTGTTGCAGATCAATAAGTTCAGAGACAGCTGCACCATGACCTGACAGAGGGTTACAGGGCCACCATGTCAACTGTGGGATACTCCCCACATGGCCAGCCGCTTCCTTGAGCATTTGGCATTTTCTCCAAAATCGGGGCTTTGGCGCTCAACCGACGAAACTCATAAGGAAAAGGACATTCCTTTGACAGCATTAAAACAAGAACAGCAGCCATCAACACTTCAAAATGACATACTAGATATATTTGCAACACAATTAGATGGAGATCAAGTGTCCCTAAAACATAAAGGCCCATACAAATGAATTGAAAGATCACCTAATAGAAAAGGGCCAGAATATATAAGCCGTGAACACCCACACAGCCGTGCACCAAAGGACCAATATGTGAAAATATGCTCCCATTGCTCATAATTAAAGATATCTCTATGTAAACACCGAAAATTACATAGCATATCATTTGACACATATTTTGAATATTATAATACTATAAAGAATGCACACACGTATCTGGAGGGCAGTTTGACAAAGATTCCAGAAGTCTTTGACATGTCCTTCCCCCCAACCCAATAATTCCACTTCAGGAAATTTAACCATAAGGATATAAGAATAGATTTAGTGATAGGAATGTTCACTGCAGAGTTGGACTGTAAAAAAATTGGAAATCACTTACATTCCTGACTATATGAGCTGTTAAAAGGTTACAGAGCTCCCAAATGAATACCAGGACCTGTGAAAACATGGCAGATGACTAGTGGATGCTCAAGGAAGAGCTCCCTGATATGTTTGGAATCTGTCTTTAAACATTATTTTATACATGCCCAAGTAGACTTACAGGCCCGTGAGAGAAAAGCACTTTTTCTCTAACTGGTGTGTTTATATTTTCTTGTTTGTTTTTCAGACCGAAATGAATAAAAGTTGGTAAACAAAAATGAACTCAGTGGCATTTAAGGACAGCAAGCCTGGTGGACAGGAAACCAGTTGCCCTCTCTGAACCCACTACGATGACACTTCTTGTATGTCTTGATTAAAGAAAGTGTGAGTCTCCAGACCTTGCCGGGTGAGGAATTTGTTTGCCTTGGACTTCATCCAATGTGTCAAGAGATCTATTTATTCACTTTCTGAGTGGTCCTTTAAGCTCCAACCTAAAACAGGGAAGGCAGCCGATTGGCTAATGCCGCGCTTACTCAAACCCTCAGCGATGTGGCTGCTTTTGATTCCGGTGCTTATTGTTTGAACTGCAAACAAATTAGCCTTTTGTTTGCAGTTGCATCTAAGCAAACAGAAACCAAGGAGGTGGCAGCTGTGGATGTGGAGAGGGTTCTTGAGCTATGGGCTGCACACTGCCTCTTCAAGGCAGCCAAGGGTATCTGTAAAGGACAGGGGGTGAAGGGAGTGGGGATAGGACTTAAAGGGCTCTTGAGTGTGCAGCCTGGGATAAAAGGTAAATCCTGTCATCCCTCGTATCCATAGGGAATTAGTTTCAGGACCTTCCACGGATATCAACTCTATTGATGCTCATCTTTACATAGCATGGAATAGTATTTTCATATAACCTACATAGGGCTTCCTGCGTAGTTTAAATAATCTCTAGATTACTTCTGTTGTTGTTGTTAGGTGCCGTCGAGTCGGTATCCGACTCATAGCAACCCTCTGTACAACAGGGGAAACACTACTGTCAGTGCTTTTCTGCTGTTCATAGGGTTTTCAAAGGCAGATTGAGTTTTGGGAGGGGGTTGCCAGGTCCTTCTCCCAAGCCTACAGCTTCTGGTTTTCTCGGGTCTCCCATCCAGGTACTAACCAGGCCAGACCCTGCTTAGCTTCCGAGATCTGATGGGATCGGATGCCACAGGGCTATGGCTGCAGGCAGATTACTTCTAGTACCTGTAAATGTAGTGTAAGTAGCTGTTATAATATCTTAGAGGAGAATGATAAGGCAATAGTGTGTACCTGTTCACTACAGATGCAACCCTCTCTACTTTCCCTATTTTAAATCCGCAGTTTTTGAATTCTCTATTGTTGTATCCATGGATACAGAGGGCCAAATGTATGCAATCTTGCAAATTTGAATATTGATGCTATCCCTTACTAGTTTTTTGAGCAACAGAATTACAGAAGCCATCTATACTGAGGTCCTCGCAGGATGGTTACAGCTCTGACCAGGTAAGAACAGCATAGAAAATGCCCAAATTCTTAAAACCAATAAAAGTTCCCTGGGCTTTATAATATGAAGCATTTTACTTGGATCATCTGAACTACTCACAATAGGATAGTGAAGAAGAAAAAGGCAGAGTTATTTATTTTCCTCATCTGATATAGAAAACTGAGGCTCAAGGTTTTAAAAGATTTGTTCAGGGTCATATAGGACTTCTAAGCATGAGGACAAAGTTTTCTAAGTTCCAGAATAGAGCTGTTTGCACCTATCATTTTGAGCTCACTCATTTACAGTGAGAATGAATTTGTATATGAAGAAGTTTTAAATGTCAGAAAAAGAGACTAAAAGGAAAGGAAGAGAGAAGGCAAAACAGATACATTCTTCATGGAGTGGGGTAAATGTGTAGAGTAAACATAACAACTCTCAACCCTGATGCCTTATTTTTTTGTCAACTAATATACATCGATCACTTGTTTTGTGCTGGAAACTGGGCGGGAGCTTTCAGGTGTGTGCATATGAGTATGTCTGGAAGATGGAATGACGTTCAAGAACAATTGCAAAACATGACATTTCAGTAATATGAAATGACAGCTTTTTATATTACTACTGATGAAAGCATTCTTGCTTATCCAGGGGTATATTTTAAATGCTAAAAATCTTACTGCTAAATATAAATTGAAAACCACTAGTGACTAGAAACATTTATATTGCGAGGGATTTTCACCTTGTATTATAAATTATAAAGAATCTAAGATGTAGAATGTAGTTATAGGAATGCTTCTATGTGATTTATTGGTGAATGAGGGCTCATAAAAGGTTGTATAACAGTTTTTCTGGAAAGCCAAATATGGTTCCACAAACAGAGATTCCTAGCAATTGTTGGTAGATTTTGCTGTCATACACAATGATTCTCACACTGGAGTCTTGCATGTGCTTTACAGTAGCAATTGTCACAATCATTTCTTCACATTGTGAGTGATGGGATCATTTTTCACAGAATTTATTATCTGAATGCATAAAAGATAATTTTCACCCAGATAACTGCAGACAATGGAAAACTAAATATTAGGTATTTTTCTTAAGTCGCCAATGCAATAGATGCTTATTACAGAAAAATTTAGAATGTATAGAGTTAAAAGAAAAAGAAAAGTTATATTTCTGTAACCAGAAATTTCAATGTTAGCATGTTAATATACATCTTTTTTACTTATGCATATACACATTAATACATGAAAATATGTTGTGTTCTACATAATAATATATATAATATATATATACATAATATATATATCAAAGCAGAAATATATATATCTATATATATATATATATCAAAGCAGATATATATATGTGTATATATATATCAAGGTAGATATATATATCTGTGTATATATGTGTATATATATCATATACATATCAAAGCAGAATTTAAATTATATATATAATATATATTACATATATATTATATATATGTATATATATACACACACACACACACACACACATATATATATATCTTCTTTATTAAATGACTTTGAAATGTCTATTGTATAAATGTTCCCTAATTTATTCATTGGGACTGGAGTTTAGCTCAGTTGGTGGAGTGCTGCTCTGCACTTTCTGAGGACCTGGGTTCAATCCCCAGTACCATAAAAATGGGAAAAGGATGTGTCAGCCCACTCCTGGAAACAATCTCGAAACATCAGCCATTGAAAGCACTATGAGTGTAACTATGAGTAGGACCACACTTAATGGCACCTAACAACAACAACAACAACAAATTTATCCATTATTCTGTATTTGTTAACATAAATTCAGCTCTGGAAGTTTTTGGGCAAATTCACAAATACCATAAATGCTTTGTAAAGACATTCTGCCAATTATCCTTCAGAAAGATTATACTTCACATTCTCAAGAGAAATGTATGTAAGAGTTTCTGTTTACCCAAACCTCAGTCTAAACTGATTTCTCAAATCCATGCCAATGTAATTGGCAAAATGATATCCCTCATATTCCAATTTTCATTTCTCTCTTCACTGTCAAATGACTGGATTTATAAGTTTTATATAATTATAAGTTGCATATCCCTTATGTAAAATATTTAGGACCAACAGTGCTTTGAATTTTGGATTTTTTTTCAATTTTTGGAATATTTTTACAATACATAATGAGATATCTTAGGGCTGAGACCCACGTCTAAATATAAAATTCATTCATGCTTTATATACACCTTATACATATACACCTCATACATACTTGAAGGTAATTTTGTACAATATTTTTAATAATTTTGTGCATGAAACAAAGTTACATGTTGTGACATTTTTTACTTGTGGAATCATGTCAGCACTTAGGAATTTTCTGGTTTGGGGACATTTTGGGTTGCCAATTTTTGGATTAGGGTACTCTACCTGTCTTGCTGTGGTATTTTCTGGACTGATGAGTGTGAGCTTTTCATACGAGCAATATTAAACCTTTTCATGTTTAACCAGTGTTTTCCATGTCTGACATTTGTGTTTTATTTGTTTTACCTTTTCCCAACAGCCTTCTCTCTTTTCATGGTTCTCCATTCTTGTTTCAGAGAAATCACAACTTCTTGTACTTTGAAATCTAATATATGCCATCTTCACAGGCAGGCTATTGCTTTAGACTCCTGGCTGCCATTTTGTTTCCTCTCTGTGTTGTTAGTTTCTCTTTTCTTCCTCTTTGTATACACTGCTATCTGAACTCTGTTGACCAGTTAGGATGAATTGCTTGTGCCTGGCCCTGTGATCTTCTTCACCATCCCTCGTCCATTGATTGAATCTGATTATCAAAGCCATAGGTGGGAGGGCAAGTTGTGGTGCTTCCAGTCAAGATTCCAGTTTTTAACAGAATTTCACATGTCTCTGCATCTTTAGGAGATCTGTTGGTCCATTTTATATTTCTTTAACAAAATATCTGAGGCTGGTTAAAGTACAAAGAAAAGGAGTTTATTTTGCTCACAGGTTTGGGAGCTGAAAGTCCAAGATTGGGCAGCTCCATTTGTTCTGTCTCTGGTGAGGGCCCAATGGTGGATGACATCATGATATGATCCCATAGTGAGACAGGAAGCCAGAGAATGGGGGCAGGGGAATCCAGTCTTGCCCTTTATAACAACACTTCCACTTCTTCGTGGGAACTAATTGGGTTTGACTCCCACAAGAACAACACTAATCCCTTCTGAGGGTAGCACTTCCAATGACCTAATTACCTCTCAATACCTCCTCTTAAATGTTCCATAACCTATCAATATCTCTACAGTGGGGACAAGCTTCCAACAGATGAAACTTTGGGAGACACCATGATGTCATATCCCAGCCATAGCTGGAGGATATATCTTTATTTTTCTTCATTACCTGGTCCTCTTGTTCTCTGAGCAGACATAGGCCTGTTATCAGCATCATCATGGCCCCATTATGGTGCTATGCATTTCCCTACTTGACTTGAATCTTTCGGTTCCCAGAAAGCACCAGGGAACGCCCATTTTGCTGCCCCTCCTTTCTTCCCAAATGCTTCATGGTATTCTCAATCTCTGTAGGTAGAGATGTGCCAGGGAGACAGGATGGGAGTAGTAGGTCAGGGGAGAAGAGAAAAAAAGAGGCAGACCCAAGGAGAAGCATCAGAAGTTAGAGGAGGTCAGCTGCCCCATGTTCTGGTTAATATTCACTCACTACCTATCCCCCTGACTAGAGACATCTTCTATTACTTTCCATGATACAAAATTCAACCATGAGCCTGAGTGGGAATTTCTTTAATCTACAATGAACACCAGTACTTAGTAGAGAAGTCATTGTTTTTCATAGGTATTTTTGAGAAAAATTAGAGACTAGCTGAAGTGCAACAACTACCAACGTGTATCTTAGATCTGTACATGGAGTCTGAACATTTTCCCCACTTCTTGTGTAAGGATTCACCTTGTAGATTTTCACTGTGTGAAGCAGGTGTTGCCACCTGTCCCTTGCAAGCCAGGTACAACAAGGGCAAGACAGAAAGAAGAAGTGGTGCTATGCCACACCCTTGGAAAGGATCTGTGTGTCACTGTGCGTGTGTGTATGTGCGGGGAGGAGAGATGCCTTCTAAAAACTAATGTTTAGGAAGATAAAAGGCAGATTTACCTTCTTAATAGAGGATGAACAAATCAAACAGCTGAGCAACTGCCTCTTGTATATTTGTTATTTGTTGCTATGTAATGAACGACCCCAAAACTTAATAGCTTAAAAGAATAATAGTTATCATCACACATGCTTTCTGTGGGTCACAAATTCGGGAGCATCTTGGCTGGGTAGTTCTAGGCTTAGGGTTTCTCCTCAGATTGCAGCTTGGAATAAACTGGAACTGCAATCATCTGAAGGCTTGACTAGGGCCAGAAGATCCTTTTCCAAGGAAGTCCACTCATCTAGCTGGAAAAATGGTGTGGAATCTAGGTGGGAGGCTCCAAGATCCACTGCATTTGGACTTTTCCATAGGACGGCTTGAGTGTCATTGTGATCCTAGAGAACAAGGCAGAACTGCAAGGCCCTTTGGGATCTAATCACCTCATCTCTTCTGTGATCTCTTGGTCACACAAGAGCTGTCCTGTTTCAATGTAGGAGGAGATTACAGAGGAACATAAATACCAGGTGGTGAAGATCACTGGGGGACCAATTTGGAGGCTGGGTACCAAAATACTCCATATCCTCTTGTTTTTCTTTCTTTTCATTCTCACATACTTCGTAAGAGCATAGGAGAAAACTAAAGCACAGAAATTGGCAGATGGCAGTTCTGGGATTTGAACTCAGGACTACTGGCTCTGAAGTCCATGCTATGCTCACCACACAGTGAGCTTCAGAGAAGATGGCTGCACCCTGTGTGCATCAATTCTGACTTTGGAGGAAGGCAGGAGGAATAGACGTCCCAGTGTTCCTGGGCTTTGCAGGGTTAGTAGATGTCTGAGTAGGAGTTTACTACCAAGGCCAGTTGAGTTCCACTTTGTGACTTGAGCCCACTTGGAATGTGGGTAGGAAAGAAATGAAAGAAATGGGACCTTCTGGACAGACTGGCTCTAGAATGAGCTGCATGTGGGGAAGGCGGGGAGGGTTGACTGGGAGGATAGAAAACAGTAAGTGTGTTAGACAAAATCCAGATTGGTCCACTTTGGCAGTGGTCTCTTTAAGGGAATGTAGGGCCTGTGGTTATAGAAGTACAGGTTCAGTATCCCTTATCTGAAGTCCTTGCAGCCGGAAGTGCTGTAGATTTTGGATTTTTTATTTTTTTGGAAGTTTTGGTTGCACACAATGAGGTGTCTTGGGGTTGCGATTCAAGTCTAAATATGAAATCCACTTATATTTCACATACACCTTATACACATGGCCTGGTATAGTTACATCATACAATATTTTTAATGCGTCCATAGTTTGATGGAGACTCATCACATAACGGTAGGTGTGGAATTTTCCGCTTGTGACATCAACTCCAAGAGTTTCAGAGTTTGAAGCACTATGGATTTGGGGGCTAGGATTTAGCTCAGTGGTAGAATACTGCTCTGCAGTCTCTGAGGTCCTGAGTTCTATTCCCAGCACCGCAAAATGGGAGGACGTGGCAACCCACTTCCAAGGCAATCCTGAAACAGTCAGCCATTGAAAACCCTACGAGGGTCGCTATGAGTCGGACTCGACTCGGCACCTAATAACAACAACAACAACAATGGATTTTGGATTTTCAGATTAGGGAAGCTCACCTTGTATAGGGGCTGGGGTTGAGCTCAGCTGGTAGAGTGGCACTTTGCACTCTAGGAGGCCCGGGGTTTGATCCCCAGCAGCACAAAAATGGGCAAAAGATGTGACAGCTCACTCCCGAAAAAATCCCAAAGCAATCAGTCATTGAAAACCCTATGAGGGTTGCTGTGAGCCAGGCATGACTCAACAGTACCTAGCAACAAAAACAACAACCTTGGATGGGAGGATGTGTCATAATAATGAGAGTTTCAATTAAATTGCATGTTAGGACTAAAGTGGGGCCGGAGTAGGGATATTGCCTGTATTCAAACATAAGAAGTTACTTGGATAATAACAAAAGGGGCAACCCCAGTGCTGTTTGGGGAGTAACAGTACACAGTAATTTTTGTCTCTATCCCAAAGTTAGTTCTAGGACATGCACACAAAACCTCTCTTTCGTGGTAGCACCCTCCTGATGTTCTGGAAAGAGCTCAACTTCTCTCTTGTGACATTCTCTATTTGGAGAGCTAAGTGAATTTTAATTGTGATCTCTTTGATTATAATCTGCTTGAGAAAAACAGCACAAGCCATTGAAAAGTTCCCTACTAGGATCTGCTTAGCTGGCGTGGAGGTTGATGTTTCAAAGGTAACGATGCAGTGCGGGCTCTGTTACCTACTTTATACGTTAGAGAAAACGTTCTTTAAATGGAAACAGATTGAGAGGGCAAGTGGCAGACCGGCTACTCTTGAGCTCTTCTTCTCCATTAACCAAGGCTAAAAGGCAGGCCCAGAAATCCCTTTTCAAGAGCTGCCGATGACACAACTTCATTTTATTGTCCTAGAAGTCCTTATGGGCACGCACTTGATTTCAGGTTTTTGGTGGAATTTCTGATGTAAAAGAACCCATTGCAACTTTTAACTTGGGCAGCGTCTGAAAACCAGGCCGCTGGATCCCGAAGCTCGCCGCCAGTGGGAAGTGTTCTTTTCATCTTTGTTCTCTAAATCTACTTTTTATTTGCCTGCATAAAGGGAAGAGAGTCCCTTTAATGTTGTGTGGATAAAAGCCACAAGAAAGAGATAAAGCATGGCACAAGAGCTGGGCCCTTAGGGGTAGACAGACAAGGAGTTTTGGATGGCTCTTTTTCACCAAAGAAAGGCGCTTTGCTAGTTTAGACAATTACAGACAAGACAACTGCGGTTTGATTTGCATTAATTGAGGGCGATCGCATTGTGTAGAAGGAGATTTGGGCAAGGACAGATTAAGAATGATGTACGTCTATAACCCACAGATAGACGGATGAGTATTACATTGATGGGAAAACAAACAGCTTAAATGTTGTTTTAAAGCTTTATGTACTTTGCGCCCTAGAAATTTACTAGAATCTTCAAGCAGAGCTTGAAGCAGAGACTTTGTGGGCCTCCTTGCTTTCTCCAAATTCATTATCAAAGGCCAAGAAGGGAGCGCTCTCAGCACGATATATTACCATCCCTGCCTCTGATTCTTTTTTGCCGCTGCCCCGGTGTTGATTTCAAAGACTGCATCGTGGATATTCCCACTCTATCCATCCTTCCTTGTTTGACTATATTCCTTTAGTCTTACTGATTTCAAGAATAATTCCTAAAATTTAAGAAATAACTCATCCCTCTTCTTGTTAAGCTTGTTGTTGTTAGGTGCCATCGAGTTGTGTCTGACTGCGACCCTCATAGGGTTTTCAATGGCAGATTGTTTCGGGATTGCCTTGGGAGTGGATTGCCACATCCTTCTCCCATTCTTTTTAAGCTTGGGAAAGTGTTTGTTTGTTTTTCACGTTGTATCTGCAGTAAGCCATGGATGAGAATTTTACTCAGATAGACAAAGCCTTCCCTTTACTTCCCATGTTAAGTGGAGAGAGATTACTTTTCATAGAGACATACCAGTAAGACTTCACATTTTTTTCAGACACCTTATGTAGTCATAAAGCTTTCAACATCTACCCATTGCATCAATGGCCAAATAGAGACTTATGAGGCCTGCAGAGTAGGGCAACAACCCAAGGGGAAGTTCCTGGGAATAAAATCCAGGAGAATTTTCTAATACCCCATTTTAGCTCAGTTGGTAGAGTGTTGCTCTGCACACCCTGAGGCCCCAGGTTCCATCCCCCAGCACTGCTAAAATAGGAGAAGGACCTGGCAGCCCACTCCCAAAACAATCAGCCATCGAAAACCCTATGAATAGCAGAAAAGCACTGACATAATGCCTGGCATGGCACAATGTTGAGGAGTGTTTCCTCCTGTTGTACATAGGGTTACCATGAGTTGGATCCCACTCAATGGCATCTAACAGCAACAATTAATGAGCTTCAAGCCTGAGGCAAAATGGAAAACCAAACCCCAGTAACCTTTACCTGTCACTGGAATTAAGGAGAAACTCTATTGACATTTGTAGCACTCCAAAGAGATCTTGTGCTTGAAAGCTGAGCTTTAAAGCATTATTGGACATGCTCCATTGAGTCTGCAGATTTGGGCAGCATTTATCTGAAAAGCAGAGCATTCAACACGTTTCTTTGAGAATCACCCTAGCACAACCCAGGCTGCTTGTGAAAGTACCTCTCCCTGCTTTCTCTGGAGCCTTATTCATATGCCCAAGTAAGCAGGCCATGCTGAGGGATGCAGGCCACAAACAAAAGTCAAGGGGGAGGCCCCTGGGGCTGCGGAAACATTCCCACATTTCCATATTTCCAGATTTGGGGTTCTGTGTTCAGAGCATGAACTCTCTCCAACGTCCTGCTCCAGTCAGTATGCCTTTCAAAGCACTGAGATTTGCTGCTGGATCATTCTAAATGACCATCACATCCTAACAAAGCCATCCTATTTAGATGTGGGCAGATGAGATAGAAAATGTGTGGTTGGGACAGATTTCATGAGGTCTAATAAATCTTCAGTAAATTAAAGCTCATCCCAACTCCTCCCCTCATTGGCTCTTTGTCTTGCTAATACACATTAGGTCCTGCCTGGCTTCACACTTTCAGGCATTTCAGAGGTAAGGCCTGTACAAAGCTGCAGATGTGGAAATGTAAGGGACCTTTGCCCCAAATGTTGCCCATTAACATCAGCGTGGCCCACAGAAAAATTTTACTGGGGTTTTCCAGCCTCAAAAGAGCTCCCAAGAAGCAACTTGGGAGCTTAAACCAAGAAGAAAGATGGGGAAGGAATAGAGGAGGTCACAGTCTATCTATGTTTCAAAACTTTGTTTTCTGTTTATGGATTTAAATATCTAGAGAGAGAGAGAGAGAGAGAGAGAGAGAGAGGGAGAGGATAGGGGGATGGTCTTTATAATCACAAGAGCAACACAGAATATTTAACAATTATACTACACACTGTTATAAAGTGAAAAGTTGATTGCCTACTCCCCCATATTTTAATAACAAATGTTATTTTTCTTCTATATGCTTTAAGAAAATGTCTAAATACACATAAAGCATATGATCACCTTTAAAAAAAGAAGTATATAAGTGGGATCATATTGTCCTGCAGGTTGCTTTACATAGATAAATAGCAAACTGGGAAAAAATACATAATAGAAAACTAATTTCCTTAATGTGTAGAGTACTCTCATAAGCAAATGAACAATTGTCCTATGGGAAAATGGGCAAGATATATTTAAAAAGTTTATATAGTGGGAAAAAATGTGGCCAATGGAAAAGTTCCCACTCAGTTGCATAGATAATAAGCAATAAGCTGTTACATTTCTCCTATCAGAGTAGCACAAATTCAAAGGCTTACTAACACCTAGTGTTATCAGAGATAAAAAGAAGCATAAATGTTTTTAAATCATAACTGAAGCAGATATTTTTGGATAAAAGTTTGGCTAGTTGTCAAGTGGAAAATGCATATAATCTTTAGCTCAGCAATTCCACTGTTGGAGTTTATGTTATTGATAGAACTTTGTACAGTCCCATGAATATATGTACCAGAATGCTCACTACAAACCATAACAGGAAAAAGTGGGGAAGAACTAGAGCTGCATAAAGAAGGGATAGTTTAAATCAATACAGCATCTCTATGAAATGGAATACTGTGATTATGTTAGGAATAAAATACATTATGAGGCAATTTGTAAAGTTGTCCAGAATACAATGTAAAGACTTTTATTTGCAGAGATTGCCATCAATTCAGGTCTTACTCATAGTGACCCTGTGTATAACAGAACAAAACATTACTCGACACTGTGCCATACACACAATCTTCTTTTTTTGCATTTGAATCCATTGTTGCAGCCACTATGTTTCTTCTCATTTTGAGTCATGCCACAATAGCAAAAGGAGGTCACAGGGTCTCTACTCCATTCCCATCATTAAGCTTAATTCTATTTTGAGGAGCAACTCTTTGCTAGTTGTCCTGTGAATGCCTTCCAGCCTGACAAGCTCATTTTCTGGCACTATATTTGACAGTGCCTCTCTCCTCTTCATAGAGTTTTGAATGGCTAATTGTTTTGGGAGTGGGATGCTAGGTCCTTCTGTCTAGTCTGTCTTAGTCTGGAAGTTCAGCTGAATCCTGTCCACCTGGGGTGGCCCTGCTGGTATCTGAGATACCAATGCCATGGCTTTCATCATCACAGCAACATACAAGCCCCCACAGCATGACAAGCTGGCAGACACTTAGGGGATATAGAAATATATATATATATATCATATGTATGTGCACACACACACACACATCTATAGTGACTACAGTAACTGCTACCAGAGATGACCCTGATGTTAGATTTCTTGAGTCAGAATCCTGAGTCTATCACTTTTTGTGTGTGAACTTGAGCAAGGAAGTTAATATCTCTAGTCTTAAAAATCCACATCATCATCATCATCATCATCATCATTATCATCATAGTTTCCTTGCATGGTTGTTTTAAATGAAATAGTACCTATAAAGTCCCAAACACAGTGCCTTGCTATAAAGTGCTCTGTAACTGAGAATAGTCGGCAGGCTATATGCTCAGCTTAGGAAAGATTCTCAGGAGGAAGGTGCCTGCTTTAGCTGGTAACAGAGGAGAATGTGCAACTGAAAAGTCATATAATGCAGGAATATACAACTATGTGTCAAAGGAACATCTGATTGTTCTTTAAGTGACATGAGATCATAAGGAAGCGATAACCCTGTGAGGAAGGAATGATTCAGAAAATGTCTGTTAGAGGGATAAGAACTAGAATGAACCTTCTTGATTGTTCAGATTTCTCTAGGTAGGTGAGGTGGAGGGGCAGGGTATCCAGTACAGGAAAAGCACATGAATAGCTCAATTATTCTCTTCAGAGGGGCCTGAAATGTGGTGAATATAAAACAGAAGAAGGGGATTTAAAAGTCATGCCCATTCCATCTCTAAGACTCCAGTCAGCCTTTCCTTCTCCAGATCCTAGAATAGACCATTCCAATTCCCCTAAATCTTCCCTACTTGGTCACTACATCTTAAAAATTCCATGAATTTCCTTGTACCTGTGTTCTTTGCATCCAACCAAGATAATCCCAAGACGACAGAGCCTGAGCCAATCCTCTCCAGGACAGCATTAAGGAGCTGAGCCTGGCTAGTAAAGAGTTTCACTGAGTAGATGGGTAAGCAAGGATTGAAAGTGAATCTACCCAAAATCACAAATGGATTTCTTGTAGTGAATGTTTCACCATTTTGCCACTGCCTCACACTTTTCATGTCCACACTACTATGGTTTGAATGTGTCTCCCCAAAGTACATGTGTTGAAAACTTAATTCCCAATGCAACAGCGTTGAGAAGTGGGACTTTTAAGACAAGATAATGTCATGAGGTCTGTAGTCATAGCACCCAGGCATCCAATCCCATCTGATCTCAGAAGCTAAGCAGGGTCGGCCTGGTTAGTCCTTGGATAGGTTTGGGAATACCAGGTGCTACAGGATTGGGAGAAGGATCTGGCAGCCCACTCCTGAAACAATATGCCTTGAAAACGCTATGAATAGCAGAAAAGCACTGACAGAGTGCCAGGCATGTCATGGAGTGTTTCCTTCTGTTAAACATAGGGTCGTTATAAGTCGGACCCGACTTGATGGCACCTAACAACAAAAAGGTCATGAGAGTTCTGCCCTCATGAATGGATTAATGTGGCTATCAAGGGATTGGGTTTGTTATCACAAGAGTGGGTTTGTTACCAAAGTGAGCTTGGTTGGCCCCTTCTTGCACTCTCTCACTTTATGATGCCTTCTGCCATGCTATGATGCAGAAAGAAGGCCCTCACCAGATGCAGCCCCTCAGTCTTGGATTTCCCACCTTTCAGAACCATGAGCCCCAAATTCCTTTTCATTAGCAATATACGTGATAGGCATATATGAAAATATCATAATGAAAGCCATCATTTTGTACAATAGATATATGCTGATAATAATAAAATAGAAGAAATTACCCACTCAGTGGTATTTTCTTACAACAGAACACATGAACTAAGACTCCCCCCCAACAAACACCAGTTTCTATCACCAGAGCTATAAACTCTTTTGCCTCTGTCATCACCTCAAATCTAAGACCAACTCCCTACACCTTGTCTGCTCAGCGACTCATTTCCTCTCACTCTTACCCTTTTCAATTTTCCTTGCTCTCTCTCTCCTCCTAGATCACTGACCTCAGTATTCAAATATGCTCCAGTTTCTCCCATATTAATGAACTCTCGCTGCATCCCACATCCCAAGGTTTCCTAAACAGATGGAGATGCAGTCCCTCTCCTCTTCCTCTTCCATCTAGTCCTGTGCCCTCCCATCCTGATGCAACTGCCATGGGTAAGGTCAGCAGTGCACTCCATGTGGCTGAATCAGAGATGTTCTTCAGTCTCTACCCAACCTCTTAGTGACTCCTCCACCCTTCTAGAACGTTCTCTTATCTTGCCTTTTATGATGCCATACTCTTAATTCTCTATTTGTCTGGTATCTAATTTTCAGTGAACTTTTCTGGCCCAACATCTTCAATTTAGTCCTTAGAAACTGGAGCTTGCCCTCCTTCTGGTTCTATACTCTACTTGGGCAAGTTTATCAGCTTTTGCAATTAAATATCTGTACCACTGTTGTGTCCCATCCCCTCAGATCTAGGAAGCTAAGTAGGGTCAGGCCTGGTTAGTACTTGGACGGGAACACCAGGTGCTGTAGGCTTGGGAGAAGGACCCAAGCCCATGCCCAAAATACAATCAGCCATTGAAAACACTATGAATAGCAGAGAAGCACCAACAATACTGTTTTGCCTATTATATGCAGGGTTGCTATGAGTTAGGTACTGACTCCATGGCACCTAACAACAACAACACAATTTCAAAATACTGTTACTAATATCAACAATAAAATAATAAGATTTTTAAATTTTTCTGCATGATTACTGTTGTTGTTGTTGTTAGGTGCTGTAGAGTCGGTATCTGACTTATAGCAACCCTGTGTACAACAGGTGAAACACTGTTGTCAATGCTTCTCTGCTGTTCATAGGGTTTTCAAGGGTGGATTGATTTTTGGGAGTGAGTTGCTGGGTCCTTCTCCCAATGATTAGTGTAGTGGTCACATATCAGGGGAACCTCTACTAATACTCTCTCCATTACATAAAAAAGGAAGCAAGCCCAGAAGGGTAAGGTAATTTGCTCAAGGTTGGACAATAAGTTGTGGAATTAGTATTCAAACCTGGGCTACCTGACTCCAAAATCATATTCTTCATCAGTACACTATTTTGCTGGGGATTCTACATTTTTATCTCCAATCTGAACTCTTATCTCCAGGGCAGACTCTCTTCTGAACTTCAGAATCACAGTCATGTACCAACATGCCATTTACCTTATTGATCTATCTCTACCCATCATACTCAGAAATGAACTCTGATTCCATCCTCCCCAAATCTCTTCCAAATCTGCTTTGCCTTGACTTCCTCATCTTAGTAGATAACTCATCCCTCCAGTTCCTCAAACCTGGATTCCTTGATAGTATCTTCAGTCATCATTTACCAAGCTAACAAAACCTGGAAATACTCATATGTGTGTGTGTGCGTGTACACACACACACACACACACACACACACACACACACACACACAGGAGCCTCTGTCCAACTTCATCAAAAAGGGAACATCAGTTGTCCCACCTTACCTAAACTCCCCCAATAGATCCACAATGATGTAATGCTAATGGCCACAATGAATTCATGACCCACTGCTCCCCGTGATTTGGCTTCTACTTAACCTCTCTAGTCTCATCTCCCAAACTCTGCTCAATAATAGTTTCCAGCCTCCTTGGCCTGCTTTGTTTTCTCCCATGTGCCTTTCCCACCTCAAGGCTTTCTGTGAATAATTTTTCTGCTGATTCTCTTACTGTATTGTCGTCTCCCTTTACATCCCTCTTCTTAATGTTGGGCAAGCTTAAACTTTCTCGTTTAGTCTTGTTGTATCTGGGACTTTTCCTTCATGGCACTTAAATAATATATTTGTTCACATAATTATGTTTAATATTTATCTTTCCCAATAGACTAAATGCTATATAGGAGGAAAGAATGGATCTTTTAATGATTAATATCATTCAGAGAAATAACTTCTCATCTTGAACCTCACATAATACTTGAAATATAGCTGTAACTCCGTAACTACTGGTTGCATGAATAAACCAAGGGTAGATGGTATACCAAGCAGACGTATTGAGTGAGGTCTAACTCAGTGGTTCTCAAATTAGGGTCTACAGACCAATTTATGCTGACATTCTTCATTCCAGTAGTTGCAGGAATAGTTTCATCTGTGAAATAGGAATAATTTCTGCCAGAGATCGCTACTGTGAGAATTTAAGCAGTATTAATGAAAGCACAGTGTCTTGTAAACAGTTGGCACTCAATAAACATCCGAGGAAGTATCCTTCCTCTGTCTCTATTGCTCCCCAGAAACTAGTGCTATGCTATTAAAAAGGCAGCATAATAAAAAGACTACTTAAGAACCCATTATCTATACTGAGACTCTGAGAAGCAGGAGGTGGAATTAAAGACCTTTCCTGAACTGAAATGGAATCTAGTCTTTTAAGACTACTCCACCCAATGTCTTTGTTCAAGACAAACAAATAAACTTCCTTTGTTCTCTCTTTTCTACTGGATCTTAGCTTAAAAGTAACCCAGGACATCTAAGTAACACTTAAACCTTTGTAAGCAGATAATGGTTCCCAGCAACTGTCAGTAGTTCTATAAAAGGAAAAGATCAAAAACTAAGGATTTTCTCCAGGAAGGCATCCATGTGTGGACTCTTCTTGGGCTCCCGCCTGTTGGATAGTTATAGGAGAGAGGCTGACATTTGCTTCTCCAGGATAAATTAAGATAGTGTGACTGAATGTGAGTTATCTTGCTCTCTTTCTGTTCCTCTGCTCAGAGTCCAGCATCCAGATTTATGGGGGGCAGGAAATACTGATACCCCCTGGCTTTAGGAAATTGGCTGGAAACATGACCTCCTTGGTGCGAGCCTTGCCATGAGTTAAGGACTAATTTAAGACGCAACCTAGGAAAATCAATTCAAATCTCAGTGACAAAAATTGCCCTTGAGGTCTTTTATCTTTGTTGTTAATGCTAATGGCCAATAAGGGGCACATAATCCTTAACCTAATTGTCATTTTTATGGCGAAGGGCAAATGGAACACCCTGGAGTTTAAAAGCCTGCCGGCTTCAGAGATTGTTTGCCCTTTTCTGGTCTCTCTCCCGGCCTTCATTCACATCCTTACCAGTTACCACCTCTGCTGCCTTTGCTTCTCATCAGATCTTGTGGTGGCCAGTCCCTGCCTTTCCCAAGGGAAGAAGGTGGTTGCTTACTCATCCCAATTAGCCTCATTCAGTGAATTAACACATAAATGATCCAGCCTGCAGCTGGCATCTCTGCTTCCATAGTGAGCTATTGAAAGTGAGATATTAAAAGCAGAGGTCTTAGATTTCTCTGCCAATCCTGGAGGGTGAAGTGACTCCCAAGATTACACAGACAACTCATGGCTGGGAGGAGACCGGACAAAACATCAGGTCCTATCCATCCATCACTACTATTAGTGGGGGACTCTTGCCCATCATAATGATCAAAATCACTAACTATCCTTGGACTGAGAGTAAAAACATGAAGATTCTAACATTAATGAGTATTATGGTAGAGAGGCACAAGAGGGCATTCACCATTTAGTTTATTCCACACATTTATGAGCATGTGCTGAGTATTAGGTATATTTCTAAATGCTTGTGATGCATCAATGAACAGAATAAAATCCTTTCCTGCATGCAGCTTGCAGAGTAACAGGGGCATTTTTGTGTTGTATACGGGTGTGTGGATAGAGGAGGAAATGGAAAATACAAAATTAAACAAAGTATGCAGTCTGTACAACTTAGAGACCTTGTCTCAAAACAAAACACAACACAACAAAACCAAAAGGCAATCTAGTTTTGTTAAGACCCCTCTGCATTCTCTGTCTCCATCATTCTCATCATGATGTCAGGAGACCACATAATAAAAGAAAGAAACATGAGGCATTAACCACTCCTTCTAATAGGACCTCACTCTCATTAGCAATTGGTTGGGGCTTCATAGGATACAACCAAAAGTCCTTTATTATCTTGTGTATGCTTGAGTATACTGATCTCACTCCATTACACAGCTTCTGGAGGAGTAAGTTAGGTGCTCTCTCTACATTGCAGAGGTACACAGGGATCAAAACACCTACCCAAAGGGATTGTTGTTGTTGTTGTTGTTAGGTGCCATCGAGTTGGTATCTGACTCATAGCCACCCTCACAGGGTTTTCAATGGCTGACCGTTTCGGGATTGCCTTGGGAGTGGATTGCCAGATCCTTCTCCCAGTTTTGTGGTGCTGGGAATTGAACTCAGGACCTCAGAGACTGCAGCACAGCACTCTACCAAGCTAGCTAAATCCCAGCCCTCCCAAAGGGATATTTATTCTATTTTCAAACCCTATCATGTTTTTCCCCATACTAAATTTATTTAAGAGTTCTGCACATTAAAAATACACTACTATTTCATATTATTATTATTACAGTAGTTATTGTACAATAATGTTCTAAATAATATGGAAAAGTACAAAATTCCCATTTTCTGATCCCTGATCCATCCTTCCAAAAGTAAGTATTATTGGCTATTTGTTGTATGTCTTTCTGAAAAGAAATTATACCTGTGAACGAGCTCATGAATTTTCTTTCACAATATTTATTTCATTTAAAGTACAAGAAGAGGAAATAAATTCGGCTGTCAATGATACACCTTGTCCACAGTGTCCTTTACCTTTGTTTTACATTAAGAAACTTTGGTTTTGTTAGACTGAAGCCATCTCCTTGAAGGCAGGGATATTAACTCTTGGTCATGTTTTGAGGTTCTTCCTTTCCCCCAGTTACGTTGGAGTATTTAGAGTCTTTGGCTGTCTAGCACATCTGGGAGGGGATCCTCTGGTCTTTGGTCCATCCTGGTCACCCTGATGTGGTCTCTGTGCATGTCTCCATGTTTTCTTGAAGGTGAGAAAAATTGGTCTCCACTTTGAGGCTGAGAGACAGCATCTGAGCCTAGAGGTTTCTCTGTCAGTCCCATTTGAGAAAGGATCTTCTCAGAGCAGGAGCTTTGAGTCATTAGTGTTCATGAAGCTGCAAAACCTCACTCCCATGGACTTCCATTCTCTGGAGGGCTTTGCTAGCCCCTTATTTCTAGGATTGGACACTTCCACCCATCAAACTCCAAGCACGGGACTCTATCTCCACATACTTGGACTTTGAGGAGAAGAGTACAAGGAAGGCACAGACCTTTAGGAAACCACCTAAATTCTTTGCATTTGGGAGATGAAGGGAAAAGGAGATAAATATCATTTAGTTCTCTTTCCTTAATTATACCTACATATGCTTAAATATACTTTAAAATTTTGGAAGCAAGTTCTTCCTCATCCTATATAAGAATCATATCTTGCTTGGTCTCACTCAAAACACCTCTGTGACCTTTTTATATCAGTTCATGTACAACATTCACATTCTTTTTGAGAGCTGCATCATATTCTATTGGTCACTTCCATATTGGCAGGCAGGGCTGATTTCTGTTTTGTGACTGATTACTAAAAATGTCTCAGTGAAAAATCCTATGCATATAGTCGGGTGTTCTTTAGTGAACATATCTATATAGTTAAATACTTGGAGTGAAATTGCTGAGTCATTGTTTGGGGCAAGGGTATTTTAAATATTGGTAGACATTAATAACTGACCTCTGGTTTATGTTCCCAACAAGTTACAGTTTTATCTTTTTCTTCACACTCTTTCATAGTCTAACTTTTCTTTTAGTAAAATCCATGTGTCATTTTCTTTTCTAAGTGTTTTTTGTATTGTTTTATTCTATCTTCTTCACAACTTTGTGAATTAGCTACCATCATTTCCCTTTTACAGAAGAGAAAACAAGCACATAGAGGTTAAGTAATAACCCGAGGTCATACAGTTTGTAAGTGGTACAACTAAAATTTGAACCCAGCTGGTCTTAGTCAAGAAGCTATGTTATTTGTCGGGTATGAATCTCAATGTTTACCAATCTGACAGATTAAAAACTGGCATGGCAGAACTGATGATTTTCTTCTTTAGGAATAAGAATGACAGTTCCTATGATTATTTGTTATTGATATTTATTTCTGTAAACTAGTCATTCATAGCTTTGTTTTATTTTTCTTTTGGGTATTTACTTAATAGATCTGAGCTCTAGATATAAAGAAAATTAACCTGTAATCACATGTTGCAAGTTTTTCTTTCCCTTACATTGTTTGTCTTGATTTTGCATTGTTGTTATTGTTAGGTACCGACCAGTTGGGTCCAACTCATAGTGACTCTCATAGGGTTTTCAATGGCTGATTGTTTTGGGAGTGGGCTGCCATGCCCTTCTCCCATTTTTGCAGTGCTGGAGATGGAACCCAGGACCTCAGAGAGTGTAGAGCAGCGCTCTACCAGTTGAGCTAAACCCCAGCCCCTGACTTTGCTTTAGATTTTTTTTGCTAGACATTATATGAGAATTTTAAATTATGTGGTTAAAATAATCAGTTTTGGTATCAAGGACTTCTACAATTCTTTAAAAGGCTCTTCCACAACAAGATAATAAAAAATAAATTTGTCTGAATTTTTGTATAGAATATTTGTGGTATTTTGTCAACATACATCTTTGTAATTTGTCATAATAACTATTTTTTCTTCTATATCAATCTACTTGAACCAGTATTGTTTATTTCTATTCTAAATTCATGTTTATATATATTAGTATCATCACACAGTTGTACAACCATCACCAGTAATTCCAGAAACCTTACATATTTAGAGGCTATTTCTGCATTTGGATTGAATTAAATGCATCTGTGTCTATGGGTGCCACAGCACCAGAATCTTTTAACTACTAGGGTTTTAGAATGCATTTAATAGACAAATCCATTAATTTATACTTATGCTTCTTCCTTTCTGGAAGGCAGAGAACAGTGGATTATCCTGTAGAGGGTTATTCATTTCTGAGATACAAGGAAACCAAATGCTTTTACTCCAGTAAAAACTGAGCTTTTGAAAGTGCTTAATTCACTATGTTGTCCCTGATTCAGATTGTAACTCAAGATCTGTAATAATCTGTATCCCTTGTGCTTATTTACCATGAAAAGTAGTCCCCGCCTTCCATGATTAGTATCAGTACTTGGACTTGTGCTTTCCTGCTCCCTTCTGAGTGTTTAACCAGCTAACTACATGTATTTTCTCTGTCTTAAAGCCACACCCTCTCCATATGTCTTCCATTCTATTGTTAGCTTTATGTTTAGCCAGCCACTCCCACCTACCCAAACATCTGCTGAATGTCCAATATTTGCTAAGTGTTGTATGGCAGGAGGCAAAGAGACAAGAGTCTTTGCTCCTAATGTGGGTCCAGGAGGTAGTGAGAAGAAAGGAAGCTTCTTTTACAGAGACAGAGCAAAGCCCTTTCTGAATGTCAGACTTTCCACCAGTTGGATCCCTCATTTCTGGCGTTGTTGTTGTTGATGTTGTTAGGTGCTGTCGAGTCCATATCCAACTCATAGCGACCCTCATAGAGTTTTCAATGGCTGACTGTTCCGGGATTGCCTTGGGAGTGGATTGCCAGTTCCTTCTCCCATTTTTGCGGTGCTGGGAATCGAACTTGGGACCTTAGAGACTGCAGCACAGCGCTCTACCAACTGAACTAAATCCCAGCCCATTTCTGGTGTAAGGCAGCTTTATTCTGACCACGAACTATGTCTCCAGTAGCAAAGGATGGAGTAGCAGGTCCTTCTCTCCTTCTACCCTTGTTCCACACCATCCACGTACCTCAGGCAAACCCCAGATGGAACGCAGGATTATGATATCTGCATCATTTAAATACTTGGCTCCACGCACCCACATCTGTCTGCAGTCACTGCGGCCTCACCCTGTGCACAGGTTGGAACTGACGACTTTGGATGTCACATTCCTAGACAATAAGCCAGCCACTGTTCCACTCCTTTGCTGGTCCATCCCCCTGCCATCCCTGCACAGGTGGGTGCCGGCTCCCAGATGATAAAGTAGTAATGAGCTCCTAATTATGGATAATTGCATAATGAAGGGCGCGTGCTTGCCTCTGCCAGTTCACAGCTGCAGCTGGTACCTGAATGACTTGTGCTTGTGGCAACAGGTTGCTTTCTTCTCGAATCATCTGAGGGGAAGAGGCAGCATGCCAGCACCCCAGCATGGATTAAATTATCCCCCAACAAGTCAGTGCCTGACTGCTGCTTCTCCAGGGCAGGATGGGGGACCTGACTCTTCATTCTCCCAATTATCCAGGGAGATTAGCCTGTGCACCCAGGCTATGCACTGATCATAATGTCTTCCAGTTGGAGGGGGCCTTAAAGGTATTCAGGCTATGCAACCACACCCTCCCAAGTTTCTGTGACAAGTTTCCCCCGTGCTGATCTGCAATTGCAGCTCCGCCGGGCAGTAAGCTATAGCACACACAGTATTCACTAAATTTGTCTGCTTGTAAGAATCGCCTTATGCACTTAGGAAAAATATACATTTCCCAACCCTGCTCTGGTCTTACCGAATACAAGTCAGCCAGGGTAGCCAAATAGGCTGAGGTTCTGTTCCCAGCGCTGCCACTAACTCTGACCTGGCTAAGTTCCATTGTTTGTGGTCTATGGTTCTCTCAGCTGTAAGATGACATGAGAAGCTCTGAGAGCTACAGATGGGGTTATATGACACTTTATGCCCTGCTACAGAAGTGTTATGTGAAGACGCTCCTTAACTGATCACTTATTCATAGGCTGCATGTGGCACATTGTATTTTCCAAAAACACAACTGCCAAAATGTCTAGCCCACTCTACAGGCTTTGCCTCTCTCTCTTTTAAAAACGTGCTCTTGATACTCATTCCCATTGAATGGTGGTATCCCTGTTCCTTCTCCTTGAATCTGGGTTATCTTGTGACTATGACGGAGTTGAAGCTGTTCGACTTTGGAAGCTAGGTCATAAAATGTAATGTAGCTTCCTCCCTGCTTTCTTGGGATGCTGATGCTTGGAACCTGGCCACCATACTGTGAGGAATCCCAAGCAGCCTGTGGGTGGGAAGAGGCATTACCTCACCATCCCAGCTGAGCATCAATTTGCCAGCTAGGCAAGTGAACGCTCTTCAAAGAGGATCTTCCAGCCCACACCAAGCTGCCCCAGCTGATGCTCTGTGTAATACAAATCAGCTGGCCCCACGGAACCCTCCCCAGGCTGCAGTGCTGTGAGCGAAATAAATGATGGTGGTTGTTTTAAGCACGAAGACTTGGGGTGGTTTGCTACCTGGCGATGGATAACTGATAGAAAATGTAGGGTTCATATTTGAGCAATAAAAGTAAGATGAATGAGTGGTGTTGAGTCAAATTATGGATAACTTTTATGAGGCAATTGGATATAACCCAACTGGGAGTGTTAATTACAGTGGGATGCCAGGTAGTTGAGATTAGAGGTGATGGTAGAGGCAAGGGTGATGGCTCAGAGGCCACTGCATTAAGCTCAGCATGAATTGAATTCCAGAATGAAGTCCATGATGGTAAGAAAAAAGGAAGTTGAGGCAGTCATGGGGTTAGAGAAATCAACAGGACCCATTTTCTGACCAAATATGAGCTATGAAGTTGCGACGAAAGCTGCTGAGTCTTTGAGCTCGGCTCTTTCCGAGACTCCTGGTACTCTTGACGGAAACGGGAAAAGTGGAAAACTGGCATAGGAAACTTTCTCTGCTACTAACAGGTTGAGTCAAGTTCACGTCAACTTGGATTTAGTGAGTGTTTCTGTAATGGAGGACATCTGACACGGAGCGAACGGCAGGCATCTGTAGATGTTCAAAGGAGAGAATGTTTGTTGAGGTCAGAGCACTGTCTGAGGCAAGGAGGATGTCAGGGGTGGTTTTTGGTGAATTTACTATGGTCTAGGGTTTGGTTCCCCACCTTGAAACTTCAGAAACTTGTTCTTTCAGCCAACTGGGACTGAGGGGAAAACACATTAATCAAATTCTAAAGACTGAGTTATAAAACGAGGGTTTAATTCAAGACGAATAACAAGAGATGTCACCTGCCTGGAATACACCAGCATGGCCAGCACATTCCTTCCTTATAGGAAAACCATCACTGGAAGCCAGTTCATAATCACAGATCTCTTTGTTGTTGTTGTTAGGTGCCCTCGAGTTGGTATCCGACTCATAGTGACTCTCAGAGGGTTTTCAATGGCTGACTGTTTCGGGATTGCCTTGGGAGTGGATTGCCAGGCCCTTCTCCCATACAGATCTCTTTACTGGGAATGAAATCTGAAGCAGAAGCAGCTAAAGTGATTCTTTAATGAGCAAGCTAAGAAGGCCTAGTGCGGATGTGTCTATGAGAAAACGAGCCGGAAAGGGCCACATCCAACCACCCAGGCTCTCTTCTCTCCTATCTCTCTCTCAACCCTAGATTGTGCCCAAGGCCTTTCAGACACCTCTTTCTCTGTACTTCATCGAGGGACTACCATAGTCCCTCACAGAGTGACACATGGTGTTCTTTTTTTTTTTTTTTTTTTTTTTTTTTGTGTGGTACTGGGGGTTGAACCCAGGGCCTTGCGCCTGCATGCTTTGCAAGTGCTGCACCACTGAGCTGCACCCTCAGCCCATTATTTTACTTAGACAGGGTCTTGCTAAATTACACAGACTGCCTCCGATCTCGAACTTGTGATCTTCCTGCCTCTGCCTCCCGAGCTGCTGGGATTACAGGCATGCGCCACTGTGCCCAGCTGCACACACACACACACACACACACACACACACACACACACACACACACAG
>VMDO01023388.1:0-31708 GCA_007922755.1 Pedetes capensis | reverse complement strand
GTGCTGCTCCCTGCTCTGGGGGCCGCCACCTCCATCTGTCTAGGGTACTTCGCCCTCCAAGAGCGGCTTAAGTCTTCTCTCTCTGACTTTGCTTTTCTCTGGGAACTAGAAATGTCCTCTCGCAGACTCACCCGGGGACCCAGCTCATTTCAAGTTCCTTTCCAGGTTTACCCAAGCTGCTCCAGGTGCCTCCGCCTTCCCTGTAATTATTCCTTAATGGTATACCGTCCTTTAATAAACCTTACCTATGCTCTCTACTGTCATTGCTGTGTTCGGTAGAAATTCATTTACATGCCAGACACAAGGACCAGGGTTAGGCTGCCAAATTCCCAGACCTGAGCTCCGGACAGGAGGACCCACGCCAGACACAGCAACGGGCTGACATGGGCAGGGAGGATTTAAGAGGAAAGAACCCAAGTCCCCACCTGAACAGAAGGCCCACCACCCCTCGGCTTCCCCACGCTGCCCCCCAGGAAGCCACATTGCCCTGAGAATGGCAGGTGGTCCTGCAAACCCCACAGGGGCCTGCAAGGTCGTGTGGTGCAGAAATCAAAGGACACTGGGCAGGCGGCGCACCTGACGTCAGCCTGCTGGCTGAAAATAGAACAAAGGGCCGAAGGAGATGACACGATTTGCTCCCGACATGACAGGAGCGGCCAGAGCCCAGGAGAGCCCCTTGATGCCAAGGACTAGGGGTGGGAGACAGAGGAGAACAGCCAATGGTGGGTGAGCTGGGTAACAGGGCAGCCAAGTGAGGCAAGGGCGGAGCACAGAGGAAGAGCCACGAAAAGCCAGGGAGGGCAGGGAGGCGCGAGGGGAGCCAGGGGTCCTGCCAGGCAGGAGGTGTGGGCGGAGGGCTGGCTGGCGGCACTGCGTCCCGGTGCGGTGCCTACTCCGAGCTTAGCTCCCTGCAAGTGCTCCCGGGAAGACAGCAGGTCACAGCACTGTGTGACTCCGGGGCATGCTGAAGCCACGAAGAGGGAAGAGGGTCAGATCTGCAGGATTTTAAGATCTTTATGTCCCCCGCCATGCCAGGCACAGAGTCCTTTGGATAATCAAATGCTTTCACGCCCATTAAGCAGCTCCAGCTGCCCAGGATCCTTAATGTGTTTGGAAAAATACAATCCACTTTGTGGCGTGAACAGAATCCTTCCAAATGCCTGCTGCATGCCAAGTTGTCCAGGAGGAAGGTGGGGGCCACCCAGCCTCCCTCAGAGCTGGGGAGAAGGCAACGTGACTATTCCATCCTGTGGGGCACACCTGCTAGATGATCGCGAAAGGACGGCCCCCCCATGCCAACCAATAAAGAATCCTCACAGTTGATTCTACTACAGCACAGAAGCTACCGACAGCTCTGTGATCTCAAGGAAGGTGGAAAAAAGAATCCTTCTAGAACATTAGCAATCAGGGCTCCCTTGGTGCCCTCCAAGTGAGCTGCATGGCCCAATAGCTGGACACTGGGGACTCTTGCTTTTCATTCTGTCCCGTCATTAAAGCCATCCAGCCACAGTCCTGGGTATGACGCTCACCCTGGGGGAGCAGAAAGCAGTCCTGCTACCTAAGTTGGGACCCCGTTAGGTACGGACAGTATCTCTTTCTGACCCATCAGGGCCCTCAAAGCACTACAGAACCTGACAGCACATGAGGTCGGCCACCGTAAGATCGCTGCAGGCATATTCTCAATGTGACAAGGAAGGTGGCAAAGAGCCAGGCCCCCAAGACAGGCTCATGGATAACGCTGCTTATAACTCCCGCACTGCCACAGTTACGGCAAATCAGCACATGATGTGAACAAGCAGGGGTGGGGTGGGGGTATCCAAACATTCCTTTGGCAAATGCCTTTACCTTTAAGTAGGACAGAAATGGGAAACAGGGAGGGAGACAAGCTGACTGGCCGCAGCCAGCACATTCCCTCTGTTAGCATCAGCCATCACACATCCCTGTTGGACAGATTACTTTCTTCTCCTCATGTGTCAGCTTTAGACGCTGGTACAGGTCCTACCTGCAGAGTCACACGGCTGCTAAATGGCAGAGCTGGGTCCCAGCCTGAGCTGCTCACTGTCTCTAGATGGAAGTGGGGGCCAGAGAGGCCACCCTGGTTCTCTGAGAGCCTTGCAGCAGCCAGTCAGTAGGGCTGTCTCTTCTGTGCACTGCTCAGCATTTCTGTGCTAGGAGATACGCCATTTTCTAGAAAGGTAATGTGCTAGGCCTGCACAGAGCTGCACCAGAGCCCCACTGGGGGCCCTTGAGAGAAGACACCAGAATGAGACACCCACTCGACATGGCCAGTGCCAACCAGGCCACGAGTAGCAAGACTGTCCTTCCCCCAGAAGCTCTGTCCTGGGGTCCTGTCCTGCTGGCAAGGATGGAGGAGCAGGCACGGGTACCATCAGCCAAGAGGGAGGCAGGGGAAGAGGTGCGGGAACACACAGAGCCTTCCCACCACCGCCACCACCACCACCTTCCAGGGCCTGCCAGGCTCCAGCCAGGCAAGAAGAAGCGCTCTCTGTCACTGTCGCTGAGTGACACCATTCCAGAGCACTTCTGATGGCCTTTGAACATCAAAGAGCTCTAGGGCCTGTCTGAGCACCCACTGAAGAATGCACCTCCAGGACAGATTTGGGGGACCATGGGGTGTGGATAAAGCTTCTCCCCACTCCTTTCCTACCCAGCCCAGCGGTGCAATGCCAGCGCCCAGCAGCCTCAGACTCTGACAGTCGGGGGGGGGGGGGGCAGCAGGAGCCACACTGGGGAATGAGATGTGACCCACTCTTCTCCAATGGGGCTCCCACATGATGCCCACAAACCGCATGGGCGCTGGGTGGTGGTGTATTTGCCTCCAAGCGTTTGGCCCAATCCCAGCTCAGAACCACAGAAAGCCATGTCCACGCCCACGCCAACTGCTGAGTGGAAGGCCCAGGTCCCACAGGCGTGGGGAGGCCCGCCCCACCCTGCCAGCCCATTCCTATCCTGCATTGGGAGGGCTGGGCTCTGAGGGAGGAGGAGGGGACACAGCCTTTGGCCTTCACATTCACTCAGAGGCCTCCACCTTTCTGCCGACTTTTTACACAGATGCAAGTGGGCCAATTCTACCCTTGGGTGACCTCACCGCCAGAGCACGGCAGTGTTGGGCAGAAGCAGCTTTATCTTTAGGGTAGGTGGCAGATGCACACATCCTCACGCAAGAACTGGTCTTTGGAAATACGTATTTCCCCCTCCCCCTGATGGATTTAGGAAAATAATATTTTTTACATGTGTAATGAAGAGAAGAACAGATGGGGATGGTTTAAAAATCTGTTTGTGTGAAGCAAAGCTGGTGGGGGGATCATTAACATGACGTGGAAAATGGGGGTGGATTTGTTCTTCTGAACGTGCAAAGGTCCTGCTATTGCAATCCCCAAGGCAAGGTATTTGGGATGGAGGACAGAGGTGGATGGAAGGACTTTCCACAGTAAGAGGGTAAAAGAGCTGGCAATTTAGAAGTGATCACAGAAAATTCACCTTCTTCTATGCCAACTGGGCCAAGCATGCTGCCCTGGGACGCCTCATTCCACCTCCACCCCAGGACACTCTTCTAAAGGCAGACAGACAACCATACCTATTAAGAGACAGCAGAGTTGCAACCCTGCTTTGGAAATGGCAACTGTGGTCTGTTTCCTCTACTCACTAAAGACCTCTCAGAGCCTCCTGCCTGCAGTCTTGGTCTGTTTTCTATTGCTGTAATGAAATACCTGAGGCTAAGTAATTTATAAAGAAAATAAGACCATTTCGCAAACAGTTTTGGAGGACAGGAGTCTAAGACTGGGTGGCTCTGCCTGTTCAGCCTCTGATAAGGGGCCCCTTAGCTGCATCACAACATGGTAGAGAAGCAAGAAGGGAAACAGCTGCATATGTACTGGGTGGACTCACCTTACAATCCACTCTCACGAGAACTAACCTGGCTCCCACGAGAATTATACTAATCCCTTCTAAGAACACACCCCCAATAACCTGATCACCTTCCATAGGCCCCACCTCTTAAAGATCCCTCCACCACTCAATATCGCCATCCTGGGGATCCAGCTTCCAGCACATGAACCGTCGGAGGATAAACAATGTCCAAACCACAGCAGGCTCACTTATCCGTGCCTCAGGTTCCCCGAAACCACAAGCAACAAAAGAAACCCTGCACATCAGCAGCCACTGAGACCAGCTGACTTCGCCTTTTATTGATCACTTTTGGTGTATTCATGCAAATCATAATAAGCTCTCTTCAAGGTGTGAGGTTCAGAGGGAACACATGGATGACATTCCAGCCCCTGGAGCTTAGTGCTGTAACCAGGGAGACAGACGGCAGAATACTAGACCATCAAATAAAAAACATAGTTCCAGGAGGGGACAAGAATCATGAGGAAAATCAAAGGGCAACAATTGGGTTTTTACCTACAACACTGCATTTGCTTGTGCCTTGCTGTGGCAAAATACCTGACAACTTAAGGACAAGGCTTGTTACGTCTCATGATTCAGAGGGTTTCAGTCGAGGGTGGTGAGGAAGCATGGCGGCAGAGCCTGTGGCGGAGGACTTCACATCATGGCAATCAGGAAGCACAGAGAGCTTACCAGAACAAGGGTTTAGGCTGAATCATCCAAAGTCCCGCCTCCCTCAGTAACCTCCTTCTACAAGCCAAGTCCCACCTCCCTAAGTTCCACAGCCTCCACAGACAGCGCCACCACCTAGGGACCAAGCATTTACACACATGACCTTTGGGGGACATTTGAGACTCGAACCATAACCGGCATATGAGGAGCTTGGAAGTCAGTATTCCCACCCTGAAGACAAGAAAAAAAACAACAACTGGAAATCAGTGAATTTTCTTGGGCTTATTGAAAGGAGTTTTCAAATTGCACCCTGCCCCTCCCACAGTAGAGCCTCCACAGCCATCCTTTGGGTGATTTTGACAAACTGTTGGAGAATTACTGTGGATTCATCTGAAAGTGAGAAACTCCTGGGGCCTCGCAAACTTTCATGAGCTTTATCTCCACGATCCCCAATAGATTCTCAGCATGAAAAGCCAAAAGTATCCACCAGTATCTTTGACAGAAAAAATACCTCTTGTGAAATACACCAGAGTGTTTCATTCTGTTGCACATAGGGTCACTGAGTCAGACCCAACTCAACAGCACCTAACAACAACAAAGGCTAGGCTATGGTATTTAGAAGGTTAAGTATGGTAAATGCATTTCAATATGCTATTTTCAATTTATGACAAGGTCCTCAGGGCATAACCCTTTGGTAAGTTGACGAACAGCTGTACAACAGGAAACATATATGACGTTCACAGCTCAGGGACACACAACTGAAAGGTTGAATGTGCCATAATCAGAAAATTATAGAGTGCTGTCCCTCTGCACATCTTACAACTACACCAACAGGGCTCGAGGATAATAGTATTTTAAGTCAAAGAAGCCAGACATAAAAGGTCTCATATTTTATGATTGTAAATTTATAGGAAGCATTTGTTGTTGTTGTTCTTAGGTGCCGTTCAGTCATGTCTGACTCATAGAGACCCTCACAGGGTTTTCAATGACTGACTGTTTTGGGATTGCCATGTCATTCTTCCATTTATGCGGTGCTCGGAATCGAACTCAGGAACTCAGAGACTGCAGAGCAGTGCTCTACCAACGGACTAAATCTCAGCACCAAGGAGGCATTTAGGATAGGCAAATTTGTAGAGATAGGAAGCAGACTGGTGGTTGCCAGGGGATGGGGGAGCAGGGAGCAAGGACAGATTGCTCAGTGGTTGAGCGTTTCCTTCCAAGATGACCAAAGCATGTGGGAACTAAAAGATGATGGTCATATAGCACTTGCCATGTATCTGTCAGCTTGTGCTGTGGGGCCTTGCATGTTGCTGTGATGCTGAAAGCTAGGCCACTGGTATCTCAGATCCAGCAGGGCCACCCACAATAGACAGGTTTCAGCTGAGCTTCCAGACTAAAACTAGGGAGAAGGACCCAGCAGCCCACTCCCGAAACAATTAGCCATTGAAAACCCTCTGAATAGCAGAGAAGTATGGTCAAATATGGCACAGAGGATGATCATTATTATAAGAAGCAAAATACATATGGCAGAAACTCAGGCATGCTGAGCGTAACGATGTCCCATTCCCCCCCCACACACACACACAGACACTTACACAGAGAATGAACTCCCCAGGCTAGAAAGCATTCAAGAAATGTCTAGGGAAGAGTTGCCTCAAAGTAGAGTCAACCTTAGTGACCGAAATGGAATAAATCCCTTGGGACTTCCTTTTGCTGAAGTGGCACAACTCAAAATGAGAAGAAACAGTGGCTGCAGCAATGGCTCAAACACAGAAAGATCATGTGTATGGCACAGTGTCGGGTAGTATTTCATTCTGCTGTACTTAGGGTGGCTTTGAGTCATATCCAACTCAAGCACATCTGACAACAACACATAACCTTGGGAACATGTCAAAATAGCATGTACTAAGTTTGTTCTGCCTGCAGTCGTAGCCCTGTGGCACCAGATCCCATCAGGTCTGGGAAGCTAAGGGTTGGGCAGTTAGTCCTTGGATGGGAGACCTCCTGGGAACACCAGGTGCTGTAGGGTTGGGAGAAGGACCTGGCAGCCCACTCCCAAAAATCAACCGCCATTGAAAACCCTATGAACAGCAAAGAAGCACTGAATAGTGTTTCACCTGTTATACGTAGGGTCGCTATGAGTCAGACACGGACGCGACGCACCTAACAAGTTTGTTCTGTATAATATTACCGTAGTCACACCCCTTTACTCTCTTACAAGGTGATTTTGAGGACTGACAAGCAGGTTCTGAGGAAAAGGATTGGGCAGGGACATCTGTAGCCAAGGGCAACATAGGCCAGAGCAGATTTCCTAGAAGACGGGAAAGATCAGGATCCATGGGCTTGTGGGTGCAGGCACAAGCCCAGGCCATGCTCCGAGACCAGATAGCCAGGTGTGTGTTTTAGCTTCTCTATTGTTTTATTTTATTCTATTTTATTTTGAATTTTACAGATCACTACACTGAGAGGTGTGAATGAAGTGATGTGTCGCAAACCCTACCATAACCTCCTGCCACTCCACAGATCCATGGCCCACCTATAGCACCCCTGACTTAACAAGTGATCACCAGGAGCTGGGCGCAGTGGCGCACACCTGTCATCCCAGCAGCTTGGGAGGGGGAGGCAGAAGGATCGCAAGTTTGAGACCAGAGGCAGTCTTCATAACTTAGCGAGACCCTGTCTCAAAAAGTAAAAAATTGGGCTGAGGGTGCAGCTCAGTGGTACAGCATTTGCAAAGCATGCAAGCGAGAGGTCCTAGGTTCAACCCTCAGTACCAAAAAAAAGCAAGTGATCACCTCATGACTTTCCCCTGTCCTATATAGTGAGACCAAAGACAGTTGTCTGCACCAAACCTATGCAGACTTCTTTCTTGTCATTGTTACTCCACAGTATAGTAAGTATTTAAAGAACATTTGCACTATTTTAGACATTATAAGTAATCTAGAGATGATGTTAGGTACATGGGAGTATGTTCATAGGTTCTATGCAAACACTATGCCTTTTTTAAAACTTTTGCAGTACTTGGTGGTTGAACCCAAGGCCTTCCATATACTTTGCAAGAGCTCTACCACTGGGCTGCACCCTCAGCCCATTTTTTATTTTTTTATTTTGAGAAAGGGTTCCTCTAAGTTACACAGGCTGCCTCTGGTCTCAAACCTGCGATCCTCCTGCCTCCGCCTCCAGAGCTGCTGGGATTACAGGCATGCTCCACCACACCTGGCCTATGCCATTTTATATAAGGGACTTGAGGAGCCAGGGATTTTGGTATTTGCAAGCAGTCCAGGAATGAATCCCCCATGGATATCAAGGGACAGATGTAAATGCAAATTTGTAAAAGCAGAGAATGATGAAAAAGTTCACATGACTCCATTCAGGCTTTTGTTACAGCAAGATGCAGACCTTGGCAGGTGTCACTGTTCCCAAAGCTTCCGTTTAGCACATTAGCCAAGCCGTACACCAAGGGCCCATAAGGCCAAGCACAAAGGGAACGAAATGCTGCCTACTCACTGGGAGTCTCCACAGACAAGGTGACTCTCCCCCGTCGGCAGGACAGTCCGGGCCTCTGTGGGGGTGTGCCCACCCGAGATTCAGCGATTCTTAAATATTCAGTAGACTGTAATGAAAAAGATGATAAATGTGACATTAACCAGCTGGGAAAGCAAATTGCTCATTGACAAACAGAGGGACCCTGCACTGAAATAACAAAGCTCGCAGTCCAGAACCTCAAAAGCAGCTCAAGCCAGGTGCAGTGGTGCACGCCAGCGATCCCAATGACTCGGAGGCCGAGGCAGGAGGATCGTGAGTTGGAGGCCAGAGGCAGCCTGAGCAACTTAGTGAGACGCTGTTTCAAGATAAAATAAAAAGGGAGGCTGGAGGTGCAGCTCAGCAGCACAGTACTAACAAAGCATGCACGAGGCCCTGGGTTTGGCTCCCTAGTACTGCAAAACAAACAAACAACAACAACAAAAACAAAAAAAACCCCACAAAACAGGATTAGAACTCCACAATTCCTCAGGGCAGACAAATATTTGGAAAAACAAAGAAGTTCTCATTTATACAGAAAGGTCAATCCGTACAGATAACTAGTAGTTTCCCGCCACATGCCGTCGGGCTTTGTACTAACTACATTGTTGTTGTTAGGTGCCATCAAGTCAGGTCTGACCCTACGTATGAATGAAACACTCCCCAATGCTGTGCCATGCCCGGCACTATGTCAATGTTTCTCTGTTATTTGTACAGTTTTCCATGGCTGATTGTTTTGGGAGTGAGCGGCCAGGTCCTTCTCCCATTTTTGCGGTGCTGGGGATCGAACTCAGCACCTCAGAGAGCACAGAGCTGCATTCCACCAACTGAGCTAAACCCAGCCCTCTAGGTGTGTGGGGAGTGCATCTCTCAAACCCTCTTGGAGGAAGATACAGGAAAGCTGAGCTATTCATATTTCAGGCTTCACTTGCTCTCATAGGAAACGAAACACATTCATCAAGGCTCTGTTCCCAATTTGTTTTTCCAAAGTAGCAAAACGCTACAGGAGGTACAGAGCTCGGTGCGACTCTGGTGGTTCTTGTGAGGTGCTGCCGAGTCAAGTCCGAGTCATAGCGACCCGATGTACAACAGACAAAATACTGCCATGCCCAACACATCCCCAGGCACACGCCTCCTCGGCCTGTCCCTTTCGAACACTCCTGGGAGCCCAGGCGTGTTCTGTGAACATCCCCACAAGGGAAGTTGCTTCTGCGATCAAGGCCTCACCTGCACCGAAGGATCAAACCCCCCGGGGGCTTGTGCCAGTCTGAAGGTAGCAGAGCCATCCAGGTGAGCATCTGGGGTACAAGACTCAGGACCAATTGTCAAAGCGCTTGTGAAATTGTTGGCCACCAGGCTTGAGTGTCTCCGAGTGGCAGGGGGTGGGTGGGAGGAGCAGGGAGCCGGGAGGCACACACGGGGCTGAGGGCACTGTGACTGGCACAGACCCTCCGTGCCCGCCTGGACGGAAGGGAAAGTCCCGCTGGACATCCTCTGCCCCTCGAACTCCAGCCTGGGAAAGTTCTGCCTCGGGGACAACTCCAGGCTGCCCCGCCCCGTGGGGAGAAAAGCTGGCTGTGCCTGAGCCATCCCTGGGGGAGCCTCCTGCTAGGTGACAGCCCAGAGGGGATTCTATTCTTGCCCTGTCCTACCAAGCCAGTGAAAACACGGGAAGGCAAGTCTTTTGCTCAAGGTCACAGAGCTAAGTCGCAGGTGGAGTCAGGGCTGAAACCCAGGTGGCCACAGCTGGAGCCCTCTCTGCCCGCAGAGCCACGTCACCAGCCCCCACGTGGCCTGGGAGCAACCTGAGCTCAACACATGGGAGCATTCGATGCAGGATATGACAGTGTGGGCACACTTCTTGTTGTTAGGGGCCATCGAATTGGGTCTGACTCATAGGGACCCTATGTAAAACAGAACGAAACCCTCCCTGACACTGTGCCATGCCTCGCACCATGTCAGTGCTTCTCTGCTATTCATAGGGCTTTTGATGGCTGATTGTTTGGGGAGTGGGCCGTCACATCCTTCTCCCATTTACTGCTGTGCTGGAGATCAAACCCAGGGCCTCAGAGCATGCAGGGCAGCACTCTTCCAACTGAGCTAACCCCCAGCCCATGACCACACTTGTTGTTGTTGTTGTTAGGTGCCATGGAGTAGGTATCCAACTCATAGCGACCCTCTGTACAACAGGAAAGACACTATTGTCAGTGCTTCTCTGCTCTTCATAGGGTTTTCAATGGCTGATTGTTTTTTGGGAGTGGGTTGCCGGGTCCTTCTTCTAAGCCTACAGCACCCTGTGTTCCCAGTACTTGGATAGTTCCCATCCAAGGACTAACCAGGCCCGACCCTGCTTAGCTTCCGAGATCTGATGGGATCGGATGCCACAGGGCTATGGCTGCAGGCTTATGGCCATACTTAGGTACTTTTAAGTCTATTTTTCTGCTTTTCCAACTTTTGAGACTGTTATGATTTTCTTCTATGGCAAGGGGACACTACTCTTAAACGTTGCTAAAAATGCCAAAGGGAGATAAAATGATAGAAATGCCACAAGTTATGCACAAATTCTCCAAATAGACTAAAAGTTTCTCATACAATAGGAAGAATTCTAGGTTGGACGGATATGAATTGGGGGACATTTGAGTGGAAATCCAGCCCCTGGCTGGCTCCCCAAAGAAAGACAAGAAAAAGGCACTGAGCCCCCAAATCACTGCCTTCTACCTGCCCTAGGCAGCTGTGCCCACCACTGGGAGCCACGCCCACCACAGATAGGGGAGGTTCCCTGAACTGCGCGGCAGCCCTGTGCCATTTGGATAGTTTACAGTGGTCTTCAGAGGCTATCACTGGAGATGCAGAATCCCTAGAACAGGACCCCAGGCAAGACAAGCCCCTCGTCTAGGTTGACAGCTCCAGTACCCACCTCTGAGCTGACCCCTCCCTCCACACTGCCAAGTCACATCTACAGGCTCTCCCAGGTCAGCGCATCCTTCCCAAGACCCAGCCCCACCCACAGACTCCACTGCCCAGCCCACAGCAACTCATCACCCAGCCCCGGCCTGTCTAGGTCTCTCCTTCCCTCCCACCCCACCCCGGGTCCTCGGTAAGTGGCACCAGCTTTGATTTCCAATACAGTCCACCTCCTCCCCCTCTTCTCCTTCTCCCACTCTGGCTTTGTGTGTGGCAATCTGTGCCATTTGGCCACACACACTGACCCTCACTGCCCATGCGGCATGGGCACAGGAGGACACTCCACAAATCGGCTGGAGGATGTGGAGTGACTGCAAATGGGGTCCTGGTGATGGGAATGTTCTAGAATTAGATGGCAGTGATGAACACCGTGAACACTGTGGCATGTGAATTACATCTCTGTAATTGGGCTGGACTCAAGTCCAGGTAAAGCTTAGGTGGTAGAGCACTGCTCCGCACTCTCTGAGGACCCAGGTTCAATTCCCAGCACCACAAAAATAGGAGAAGGATGTGGCTATCCACTACTGAAGCAATTCCGAAACAACCAGCCATTGAAAACTCTATGAGGGTCACTATGAGTTGGACCCAACTCGATGGCACCGAACAACAACAACAAAGCCATTAGAAAAATGTAAAGCATAAGTCAGATCCCACCCTCTTCCCTCCCACCCCCAGTGGCTCCTCCGTCATTCAGAGCAAAAGTCCTCAAGATGGTGGGAAAGGCCTCCTCATAGGCTGGTACAGACGCCCTCGGTGATCACCCACTGTGTCCTATGAGGCATTGCAGCTCCACGAAAGGGCTCCCTGGCAGCCCACTGAATATCGACTCAATGACAGCTGGTCCCCTGGACAGACAGAATGATGTGCATGGGGACCAATGGTCTCCCAGGCCAGCAACTTCAGGGTGTGGGAACACCTGGCTGGGCTCCTCCCCCCATCCCCGGCAGCACTGAGGTCCACTCACTCAGGGAGGCTCAAGTCCTCCTAAGCACCGGGACAAGGCAAGCCTCGGTCCCCCGGCTGTGACCTGGAAACCAGGCTCCCGGCTACAACTTGGTAGAGCAAGGCCTGCCCCTCCCAGACCTCCAGCCATGGGCTCTTGGAGGTCCCAGGCCACCGCAAGAGGACCAGGGACAGCTCTGCCCTCTGAACGGCCACAGCCAGAGGCTATGAGGCCAGGAGACCCGCTGGATAGTGGGAGAAAGCCTGTTCCCACGGAGCCGCCCCCATCCAGGCTATTTCCTGTTTCAACTAAAAGAGGGGCCGGCTCTCCTGCTGAGGTCTCTAAACTCCCTCCCCACCCCGTGTCTATTCATCCTCACAGTGAGCAGGCGGGGACAGGAACACTAAGTGACGTGGGCACTCCTGAGGCCCAGCAGAGGACGTGGCCCAGCCCACGGACTCTGGCTGGGCCCTCACCTGCTCATGGTCCTTCGAGGTAACGTCAGGCCTGGCAGAGCCATCCTGCCTCCGCCTCCAAGGCTCTGGTCCTACACAGCAGGAAGGGACCCACCCCACTCATGCCCGCACCCACTCATACTCCCTTAAAATCCTGCGTCCTTCCAGAACGTTCACAAACAACAGCAAGTATGCAAGAGAGAATACGGGGGCAGGCTGGGGAAGGAGCGAGCAGAGGGTCCCTTCCAGCGAGGGAGACCAGGCGCTTCACCCCACCCCGTCTAAGATTCCCACCGTCCTGAGGACAAGGCAGCAGGACATGGGGGGCCACGGCCACATCACGGCTGCTCCTGTCTTCCTCCCCCTCGCTGGGTGGGCCACACTGTTGTTCACGTTCCGTGTGTCAGCCATCATTCCAGCTGGCTATCAGCCATTCCCAAGGCTCAGCTCTGCCACTGCCCGGGCTCAGTGACGCTGGGCACGTTTCTTAACCTCTCTGTGCTTCACCTTCCTCACCTAGGGAACGGATGGAACCGCTTTCCACCTCTCGTGATACGGTAAGACATCCACGAGACACCTGTGTGCGTGGGGCTCTTAGTGGCCGCTGCTGCCTCCGAAGTGGGCAACCAACACCTGCTGTCATTATTATCACTACTGAGGATGACCAGCTGAGGAACAAAATGATTTGGGGCAGGTCCACCGCAGCCTGGTGGCGTCTAAGCAGCGGGCAGCTGGGCTGGGGTTGGCAGAGGAAACTGGCCAGGGAGGGTGCCGAGGCCAGAGGAGAGAAGAATGGGGGTCAGCAGGACATGCTGAGCAGCAATTGCCAGAAAGCCGCCAGTGACTCAGTGTCCCCACACAGCACCCAACCCTTCCCCAAGCCACAGGAAGCAAAGACACAACAGGGTATGACAAGGGACAGTCTTAGGACAGGAGCCAATTGTAACTGGCTGGGGAGCAACCAATCATCTAAATAAAAACATGTCGGTGAGCCATTCTACATTGGTCAAATCCCATCAAATGCTAGACACAAAGTGTGAACCATAAAGTATAGCCTGGGCTTTAGTGAATAGTAATGTATCAGTGTTGGCCCATCCACTGTAGCTAATGTACCAAGTAAGATGTTAGCAAAAGAGGAGTCCCTATGAATAGCACAGAAGCACTGTCACATACAGTGCTGGGAAGTGAGTCCCCTAGGCTGGAAGGCATTCAAGAAACAACTGGGGAATAGTTACCTCCTCAAAATAGAGTCGACCAGTGCTGGGTGTGGTGGCACACACCTGTAATCCCAGCGGCTTGGGAGGCAGAGGCAGGAGGATGGCAAATTCGAGACCAGAGGCAGTCTGCGTAACTTAGTGAGAACCTGTCTCAAAAAAAAGTAAAAAAAAAAATAGGCTGGCGACGCAGTTCAGTGGTCCAGCACTTGCAGAGCATGCAAGTGCGAGGCTTTGAGTTCAACCCCAAGTACCCACAAAAAATAAAAAGAAAAAGAAAATAGAGTCGACCTTAGTGATGGGAATGGAGTAGAGCCCCTATGACCTCCTTTTGCTGAGATGGAATGACTGAAAATGAGAAGAAACACAGTGGCTGCAACAATGGCCTTAAACATAAAAAGATTGTGTGCATGGCACAGTCTCGGAGAGTGGTTCATTCTGTTGTACATAGGGTCGCTATGAGTCCAGACCTGACTTGATGGCACCTAACAACAACAACAACAACAACAGGGTGATGGGGTGAAGGGGAGCACCAGAGATCTAGAAACTTGCTGCTTGATTTTTTTCTGAAAACTTGAAATGGGTGAAAAGACTTAGCCTATTAATTATTTTTTAGATATGGTAGTCGATACAGCCTTCAGAGACCTAAACCTAAGAACAGATGCAATGAAAGAGCCAAAGAGCAATCTGGAAGACGGAGCTAAGGGATTCTCCCAGGATGCCGTGTGAACAGACCCTGGAAAGAAGCCCTGCGGGAGAACAGGTCTCTACCAATTCTGTTGGTGGCGTCCCAACCCCGGCCATCACACTCCCTCTCACCTCAAACAGAGGAGCCCTAGTGTGAGGTCTTCTTTCCCCGACACTGCACTTTAATGAGGAGGATGCCCAGGAGGGGCACAGCAAAGGAAACCCCAGGAACCATGCCCACCTTTGCCTGAGTCCTTGACTTCTCCCTAGGCTGCCACATGTCACAGTGCATGGCCTGAGGGGTCCCCCTGTGCCTTTGGCTGTCGGTGGTGAATTATTTTTGGCTACTTTTCCAATTTTTAAAAAATGTCTTTCTTTAGGGGGAGCCCAGCGATGCCTTTCGGACAGGCAATTCAGCATTCTGCCACCCTTTACGTATGCAGATCCTTTTAACCTAAACTCCATTTCCACGACAACTCACATACGAAATGATGTCTGAATGAGGATTTTCATTGCAGCAATCTTTTAAAACACCAGGAAACAGCCCACATGCCCATAAATAGGAGGATGGTTAAATAAATCGTGGCAGAGTCTGAGGGACTGAAAAAACACACACACAAAAAAAACCCCCATAAAGTAGACCAATAGGCACAGAGAGAAGGTGTAAAGGTCTGTTGGTTTGTTGTTGTTTGCAGTATTGGGGAGCTGAACCCAACTAAGTTATACAGGCTGCCTCTGGCCTCAAACTCCTGATCCTCCTGCCTCTGCCTCCTGAGTCACTGGGATCACAGGTTGCCACTGCACATGCCCCGGAAAGGCCTATTGTTGGGTGAAAATGGTAACTGAGCTACAAGCCTGTGGGTTTAAATCCCAGCTGTAGATCCATCAAGCCGGCTGTAAATTGTGCACACGTGCCCAAGCCCCATACTGTCATGTTTTAAATCAACAAGAGTGTCTGCATAAGTCAGTCCAGAGCTAATATACTTTGTCAAAAGGCTAACACGATTATCGTGGGGTTCCCCTTTCTGTAGTTAGACACAGCCTGTACCCGACAGATGCCCCTTGAGGTGATACAGCCCCCACTGGTCATAAAGCAAGATCAATAAAGTTCCCTGCAGACTCGAGACTACAAGGCACCTGAGCCCCTCCTTTGGAACTAGAAACGCCAGTTCCTGCTGGTAAGGACTCTCCCAACCCCTCCCTCATCCCCTATTTAGAAAATCTTGCCCTCCGGCCACAAGGAGCTGACAAGCCCACCGCTTGCCTCTGACCTCTCTGCACCCAAGAGACAAAATGAAAGCTGTGTGGCTCCACACTGAAGCCTTGTGGGTTGCTCTCAGTTTACTGTCCACTGCACCTAACAAGCTGGGTAGGAAGGCACAGGTCAGAGCTTTCTCTAGGGAAGGGAGCAGAGGTAGTGGGAGGCTGCGCGGCAGCCACCTTTGGTTTTATTAAAGCTGGCTTTTTACCAAAATGCGTTGTTCTTTTCTTTTCCTTTCTCTCTTTCTCTCTCTCCTTCCTTCCTTCCTTTGCTATACTGGGGGGTTGAACCCAGGGCCTTGCACATGCTTTGCGAGTGCTCTACCATTGGGCTGCACCCCCAGCCCATATTTAAATTTTTTGAGACAGGATCTCACTAAATTATGCAGGCTGCCTCTGGCCTCGAACTTGTGATCCTCCTGCCTCTGCCTCCTGAGTGGCTGGGACGACAAGCATTCGCCACCACGTTCGGCCAAAATGCATTTCTTGTTCACCAGCGTTGACAATCAAGCCGGCAGCCCGTGCCTTCGAGAGCTTCCTGTTCTAGCTGCAGAGATGTCAGCGCTGAGAAGGAAGGAGCAGGCGGGGAGGGTGGAAGCAGAACTTCCCAGGCACCCCTGGTCCTGCAGGCCCACGTCAGGAAAGACTGCAGGGAGTGGCAGGACCTCCCCCAGGGAGGTGACTCCAGTGGCAGAGGTGCCAGCTCCCCGAAGGCAGGAACATTCGCTCACACATTTCCCAGGGCAAACCCCCAAAAGCAAAAGCACAAGATGAGGGTGACAAGGAGCGGGACAGGGGTTGGGGGCCCCAGAGGTCAGGACTGTGTGAGACCAGGGCAGCAGCAGGTGCCAGGACCTTGTGGTAGAAATTTGGAGGGGGGAGGGGGGACCTACAGTATTCAGATGCATCCACTTGGCCTGCAAGGAAGTGCAGGTGGCAGCGCGTGGGGAATGGGGTACAAGCGGTGTGAGGGGGTATGCTGTAGGTGACGGGCATGGGGTAGCGGAGGCGTGGGGTGTGGGGCGGGTGTGGGGTGAGTTTGGGGGCTGTGGTGTCGAGTGGTGCGTGGTGTGTCCGGCATGTCGTGATGTGTGTGAGTGGGGGTGCATAGGCAGAGTGTATGCAGGCACAGTGTGGGTGACGTGTGTCTGTGGTGCAGAGCGCAATCACGCACACAGCAGCAGTGGCCAGCCACGCCCAGGCAGGACTCAGGTCCCGAGTGGCCAGGCTTGACGGTGCCAGCCCCTCTGTGATCTAAGACTCCAGGAGGACAGCACGGACGGCCACCCCCGTTGCCACCCCAAGCGCCATCACCAAGGGGCTAATTGCGGCAGGCGAACCCTTTGGGAAAAACCCTCTTCAGCTTTTCCCCCAGGGAGTGGGGACCGGGGCTGAGGTCACAGGAAGCTACAGGGTGGGTGCCCGGCTGGCAGGTGGCAGAGTGGGGCCCTGGGGGTCAAGGATGGCTTGGCGAAACAGCCAGCCTTTCTGCAAACCAGGCAGAATATCCCACCTACACCACGGGCCACGTAGGTGTCCATGGGAGCACAGAGGCACCCCACGAGGAAACCATGCCATGAGATAATTCAGAGCCCCACCCGTGCCTAAAACTGCTACCGTTTCAAGCCCTTCAGAGCTGAAAGTCAAATACGCGGTATTTTCACATGTACGCCGCCTCTTTTAAAACCTGTTCTCCTTCCAAAGGCACCGCCCGCAATTGAGTTCACATATAAGCCATGCTTGGAAGTGAGCTCCTTTTCCGAGGGTGGAGAAAACAAAACAGGGAGTGTGAGGGGCACAGGGACAGAGCAAGTGTGCCTCCCACCCCCACCCCGCCTCCAATCTCAAGTACAACGCGCCAGAGACTGCCAAATGCAAGCACAAGGAAATGTCCAAGCCCTCTGGTAGGAAGCACATTTGCATAATCAAAAAGCCAATGAGTAATCCTCAGACCAGATGCAATGGAAATCTAAAATTTTTTTTAAAGGAACCATTTCTTCTAAAGCTTCTGCTCAAAGACTTCCCCATGGAGGAAGGATGACCACACAAGGTCCAGGGCCCCGATGTTCCTAGAGAGCTGGACGTGTACCCCACTGGCCTGCACCCTGTAGCTGATGTCTAGTAGAGGTGGCTATGGGTAGAAGCCAAAGGTGCTGAGCATAGCTCTTCATTTACCTAGAGGTCAGACCAGAGCAAGTATTATTCACAGAACTGCTGCTGTTAGGTGCCCTTGAGTTGCATCCGACTCACAGCAATACCACGTACAACTGAATAAACACTCCCCGACACTGTGCCAGGCCCACCACTATATCAGGGCTTCTCTGCTATTCATTAGGTTTTTAATGGCTACATGTTTTAGGAGTGGACTACCAGGTCCTTCTCCCTAGCCTGCAGCACCTGGTGTTCCCAGGTGGTCTCCCATCCAACTACCAACCAGGCCTGACTGACCCTGTTTAGCTTCTGAGATCTGACTGGATCTAATGCCACAGTGGTACCGCTGCAGACCCTCAATGTAGAGTCAACCTTAATGATGGGACTGGAGTAAAGCCCCTGGGACTTCCTTTTGCTGATGTGACATGACTCAAAATGAGAAGAAACACAGTGGTTGCAACAATGGGCTCAAATATAAAAAGATCGTGTGCATGGCATGATGTTTCATAGTGTTTCGTTCTGTTGTACATAGGGTTGCTGTGAGTTGAACCCAACTGGATGGCACCTAACAACTATGTGAGGCCTTCACCTTAAGCATGTCGTCTGGGCTGGATGCAGATCCTGAATGTAAGATGACATCTGTCAGATGTAGAGACAGAGCGAGTCACCCACTCTGCTATCCCCAACCCACTCTAAAGCTTCTCCTTGCCGAGGCTGCAGCTTCCACATTTCAGATCTCAAACCACAAAAGGTCAGATCTTTCAACAACCTGTGCTTCCTAATCCATAACGTGTTCTCAGAAACAGAAAGTCTGTCCTCGGGCCCTTCCATGGCTCTCACAGGTTGTGAAATGGCTGGGAGGTGGCATCTCTGTGTCCCAAGTATGAATACTGGTAAACACTGCCATGACTTCCCACTAGCACTAAAAAATTAGTTTAAACTCATTTCATGCCAAGCCCATTTCATAGATGTCAAATATCTCAAGCAAATATGCTATTTAGAAGGAAATGATATGAAATTGAAAATTCAAATAGAGAAAGCTGGGTGTGGTGTCAACATGCCTGTAATTCCAACACTCGGGAGGCCAAGGCAGGAGGATCATGAGTTCGAGGCCAGCCTCGGCTGTATAGCGAAACTTTCCTCCCCACCAAGAAAATATCAAACAGATGCAACAACATAAATTTAAAAAATGAATAAGTGAGAAAGATCACTTCATTGCTATGCAGGATTTCCACAAGTAAGGCTGGTGAAATCTCTTTTAAAACAATGTATTCTGACTTCTGAGTAATCCCAACAGCTCTAGCGCTGCCTGGCTTCCGCAGCCTCTGCCAATGTGCACCCTCGTTATTTTACTTGGAACGGTAACAACAAGGATGTATCTATTTCCGTTCCTCCGTCATTTAAGCTAACGCGAACCTATGATCTGCAGTGACAGGGTTCCATTTCCGATGAGGATCCGAAACACTGCCAGACTCAGGACAGCCGAGGGGGCACGGTCCCCATGGTTTCCAAGTGAGGGTATCATGGCAAGAGCTACCGATTTCTTTTTTCTTAAATGTGAAACATTTGTGAATGGCTTAGGCGACGGGTATTTTAAAAGCTCTCTTAAAATGAAGAAAGAACACGAGTCCATGCCGCACTCCAAAGATAACAAGGAAAATCATTAGTCACAGAAATGTAAATGAGATTGGGGTGGGGCTGGGGCGCATTGCGTTAAACTGCATCTGGAGACCCCTAGATAGCTGCGGTGAGCCTGGGCATCTTAATTCCACCAAGCAGGACAGCAGGCAAGCCACAGCCACTGACCCCAGCGCGGGCACATGATGCCCTTATTTGTTCAGGAGAAGTAAAACGATCTCGGGCTGAGACCTGGGTTCCTTCTTCCCAACAAGACCTAATTGCTGTTGTCTTCCCAGGGCTGCTTTCTCCCTGAATAAAGAACAGGAAGGCAGCCAGCAAAACCCAAACTGATCTCTCCGGCTCCTCCCTACCAGATCCGACCTCAGCACAGGGGAGTTTGAAAGCCAAAAATGAAGACTCTGCAGACAAAGAACCTTCTGTTCGAGAAGGTATTTATAGGAAGGCAAAACTGAAATCACATCTGACGAGGGTCCTTTTTTTTTTTTTTTAACATTCATTAATCAACACTTCTTTAACAAGGGAGACAGGAGAAGAATTGGTGCTTTTGAATTATGGTGCTGGAGACAACTATTGAATATACCATGGACTGCCAAAAGAACCAACAGATCTGTCCTAGAAGAAGTGCAACCAGAGTGCTCCTTGGAAGCAAGAATGGCCAGACTGCGTCTTATATATTTCAGACCTGTAGTAAGGAGAGATCAATCCTTGGAGAAGGACATCATGTTTGGGAGAGTGGCAGGTCAATGAAAAAAAGGAAGACTTTTAACTAGATGGATTGACACAGTGTCTGCAACAATGGGCTTAAACATAAATAAGATCGTGTGCCTGGCACAGAATCAGGGAGTGTTTCATTCTGCTGTACATAGGGTCACTATGAGTTGGACTCAACTCGATGGCACCTAACAACAACAACAGAAGATGTTCAACAGAAATGCTGTTTCTTACAAGGAAGAAGAGGAAGAAGTAGAGGAGGTGGGAGGGAGAGGAAGAAGAAGAGCAGGAGAAAGAGGAGGAGGGGGAATAAGGAGAAAATGTAACATTAATTTAATGACCCTTCTTTTTACAAATGAGCATAGGATGATTTTGGGATGGTCCCCCCAAACAAAGACTTTTGGCCCCTGAAACTGTAAACATTTGAATTTTTAAATAATTAAAGCCCATTTAATAGCACACAAGCCCTCTCCAGTGAACACTATTAGAAAACTAACATGAAATTAACATTTCGAATAGGTGCAGCCATATAGGAAAAACAAAAAGAGGAAAATCGCCTCATTCTTAAATCGGATTTCCAAAGACGATGTTTCTCAAGCCCAGCCAGGGTTCTGAGGTCTCTGAAAGTGCACTGCTTGCTGTCGGGAGAAGGGTTAGAGAAGGGTTGGGGCGTTCTCTCCTGACTATCGCAAGCGGTGTGATGTGGCGCGTCAGGCACAGACCAGGGCGCCCTGAACTTCGAACTCCCTCACCAGCCCCCTCCCAGGGTGGGAAGTGCACAAGTCCTTGGACTCAAGACATCCATGGAAACATCAGCTACAAAATGCTGGTCCCCTCTGGCTGGATCCACCTGTTAGTGATCGTCCACCATGAAGAGAATTGGCGGGGATGATTGCGCCAGACACCACAACCCCAGCCACTGCTGATCACCTCCCATTACCTGCCTGGTACTGTGGATTCCTATGTCAGGGTCTGCATTCCCTGCCCTACCCACCTCAGGACAGACACCCCCAGTTTGGCCTTCCTGGGAAACTGACCAGTGTGGCTGACAGATGGCCACTCATCTGTCGCACATGGCCCTAAAGAAATGACACAATTCGACACTCAGACTCAATCAATCAAACATGCAAAGGGCTCCTAGTGAAGAGTCACATTCCGGGATCGGGGCTTCCCCACCACTGGCAGTCCTTCCCATCTTCTCTGAGTTCAATCCTTCTGATGGCTATTTCCAACGCTCTAAATATCGTTCACTATTTCTAGGTACATCAACTTAAGATCATTTTTACTGACGTCCTCGGCTGAGAGGTGAGCATCACAGGAGCAGACCTCACCAGCTCTGGCAGACGCAGCGATGAAGTTTCAATGCTTACCTCCGAGAGCTCCCATCCAATGCTGAGAACAGACGCATCTGTCACAAAACCTGGGGCCACACAGCATTCAGGATGGAGACGGGCTCTTCACAAGGTAGCGCCTCATCTTTTAACGCTGTAAAACCCAGCGCATCACCTGGCCCTATCACTGCTGTTCTTTGAGGAAAGGAATTAGTTCCAGCTCTCGTTTGCACCCTCTGCGCTCAGCGCACACTCAGATGCCCTGTGAGGATCAGTGTGTGCTACGATGCAGGAAGGAGCCAGGATGGTCTCAACCCTCCACACTCACAAAGAGGGCGTTGCTGCAAAGAGCATGGCGACCAAGGTTAAGCGCTCCCTTGCTTCTGTTAGATACTCTCAACGCCCAATGGACAAGTAGACAAAATGTGGCACATACATATAATGGAATATTATTCAGCCTTAAAAAGGAAAAGTCCAGAGCTGAGCACAGTGACACATGCCTGTAATCCCAGTGACCTGGAAGGTGGAGGCAGGAGGATAGTGAGTTCGAGGCCAGTGGCAGCTTGCATAACTTAGCAAGACACTAACTCAAAATGAAAAATAAAAAACGGATGTGGGGTGCAGCCCTGGGTTCAATCCCCCAAGCACTGCAAAGAAAGAGAGAGAAAGAAAGAGAGAAAGAGAGAAGGAGGGGGGGAGGGAGGGAGGGAGGAAGGAGAGAGAGTGCTCTCCACTCTCCTCTGCATACATCAAAACCCCAATTTCTTTCTGGCACTTGGACAGAACCCTTGTGGGCTGGTTCACACGGAAACCACACCACATCTCTCCTCTGAGGAAAGCCTGAATTTGTGGCCAAAAGAACCAGTGAGATCTCCTGGGTTTAAGCTGCTCAGAGGCAGATTCATTCCATAAACGCTTGCAGCCATCCTCGGAGAAAGGCCCAGAACACCCCTGCTCTAGCCTTCCCGCGCACAGGCCTCCACACTCCCGTGGCCACAGGATCAAACCATTTCCGTGCAAACACCCTAATGACCATTCGCCCAGACAGCTCCCGGCTGACTCTTCATCCCAGAAAACATCCCCTAGCCATGGGGCAGCTGGGCTCGGCTGCTCGGCCTGAATGCAGCCAGTAAAACAACTCTGCCCTAAATGCTGAACGTTTCTGGGCAGTGGACAACACGCTCAAAGCCAGCCGGGGCTGGCCACTCTGCCCCATGGCCCAGGCTGTGGCTGGCCTGTCTGACACCAGCCTGAGAGATGAGCGGGCAGAGCCGGCTACACAGTCCCCGGCTACACAAGAGGGAAACGGGCTGCGGCGAGCAGAGTCACATGGAGGGAGTTAAAGGCTGTCACAGTCCACTCATTCGAAATAAAACCCATCCCATTAGGCGCACCGTAATTGCAGCCCATTTCCAACATTCTGCTCGGCGAGAGGCCAACCTGTCAGCAGATTAAAGGTTTCAGATCGAAAATCAAAGGGCCGTTGCTCAGTTTCATACACAGGAAATGGAGCACCCCGGGAAGATGTGAAGTGCACCCACGTGAAGATTTGCCCCAGACTCGCACCAAGAACCCTCACAGTCATCTCCAAGAGAGCTCGCTCCGAATCAAGGTACCCAAGGCAAACGTGTCCTGAGCAACGCTGCGCGGCTGAGCACCTGGGTCTTAAGGATGCCACCTCTCCATTCCAGGGGTGCCTCACACAGCGAATTCCACTTCACAGAAAGGCACCTGCCTTTTTTCCCTCACTTGACTTACAAATTCCAGAACCTGCATCCAAGTGGAAGGAAGATCTCGAGTGAAACAGAGCTCATGCCCCACTGGCCAGGGAAACATCCTCCTTGGGTCACAGAGACCCACAACCCCCAGTGTCAGTCATCACACTCCCACTTCTGCCTCCCACAGCCGAGTGCACCAGAAAAGTCAGGTCTTGGAAAACCCCAGCACCATGCAGAACCACAGGGATAGGGGTGAGCACCCACGTCCAGGCAAATGCCCCCAAGAGACAAAAGGCACTGGAAACTCAGCCACAGGGCCGATCGCAGCTGCCGTTAAAGATTTCAGAGCCAAGGGAGCTCTAAGCTCCAAAACCCACAGCTTGCGGGGTGGTGGGGGAATAATAGGGGGGCTGCCACAGCCCCTAAAGGGCCATCATGGTTCTCTGTGGGGGAAAAGACTCTGCCTCAACTGTCCAGAGCTCCATGAGGTCAGCCCCTCCTGCCTCTTATCGTGGGGTTTGACCTACACGGGCTTAACCCCGGGTATAAAATATTTCATGTGTATTTTGAAGACAGGTAGTGCAGCTGGGTGCGGTGGTGCACGTCTGTCATCCCAGTGACTCTGGAGGCAGAGGCAGGAGGATCACAGGTTTGAGGCCAGAGGCAGCCTGCATAACTCAGGGAGACCCTGTCTCAAGATAAAAAATAAAAAGGGGCTTGGGGGTGCAGCTTAGTGGTACAGCATTTACAAAATATGTGTGAGACTCTGGGTTCAACCCTTCACTACTGCAGAAAGAAAGAAAGAAAAAGAAAGAAGGAAGGAAAGAAAGAAAAAGAGAGAAAGAAAGAAAGAAAGAAAGGGAGGGAGGGAGGGAGGGAGGAAGAGAGAGAGAGAGAAAGAAAGGAAGGATGGACGGATGGACAGACAGAAGGACGGATGGAAGGAAGGAAGCAAGCCAACTGTCCAGAGCGGCACGTTAAGACACAGCCGGATTGATCCAGTAGGTACATACGCCTGGATCCCATGGGAAATTTCCTCTCCCTGGCTCATTCCCAAAGTCCAGTACGTTGACTCGTAAAAATGCCTCCATGGAGGCACGAGGCTGATTTCCTGGGGGAGGCCCTACCACTCGATGGTTAGACTTGCAGGCCCTGGAGTCAGATGGGGCTCAGACACCCCCTCACTGCCCTTCCCCCCAAGCACTTGGACCTGCCACCTCCCCTCCATCTCTCCCCAGGCCTCCCAAGTCCCCCCAGCCAGGTTTGTCCGGTGCGCTTCCAGCTCCGGTTCCTGACCCCCTTCCAACCGGAGTCTCGGGGTTCCACTGCGCAGGGTGGTCCTCTCCCTAGCTGCCCCTCCGCAGCCGGCCTGACTCTGACTGTACCTGCTGGACACAGCACAGGCTCCGGCCAGGCACTGTCCCCGTGAGCAGACCTGGCCTGCACGAGGTTGGAAACAGGGTGGCCGGGATCCGGAACACAGAATGGATTCCTGGCGGATGGAATGGTGAAAAGCAAACGCAATCTCCAGACCTTGAGCCACACCTCCAGGCCAGCTCTCTCCTCTCCATCAGACTTCACACAGAAGCCCAGACCACGGACGAGAAGTCTGACCTCATCACCCACCTCCGCCCCGCCAGCAGGGGGCAGCATGGAACCAGCTCCTCGTGTGGCTGGGAGATCTCTAACTTATCCCAACACGCCCCCACCCCCCCAGGGGTGCAGCCATCCTAAAGACATCAGGTTGGCTGGTTTTACCTCAGTAGACGAGGAACCAATATCGTTCATCACAAACACATCAGGAACTGATCTTGACAGCAATAGCTCCCTGAACAAAGATTCTATGTGAAAGTGACGAAAAATCAACGACGTGCAAAAGGACTCAGGAATCCAAAGGAGTGAGTGCAACTTTCCACCACTGGTCAGAAGGAACCACCAAGAACGTACAGCGATTGGCAGCCCCTGCCGGATGTGGGCCCCGTGGCCAAGGCTGGCTCACCAATGACAAGGGGTCATGGACGGACAGACTCCAGGTCCACCATAGGGCTGCAGGGTCCTGGTAGGAGTCTAGTGACACAGGCACCATGTTTTGGCCCCAGCTGAGCGGGGTCTTCCCCGGGATGGCTGGGCCGACCACCATGCTCCTCTGCTGGGAACCAGGCCCCAGGCCCCCGACAGCAATTGCCTCACCTGTGCTGGCCCTTCTGCCTGCAGAGGGAGTTCCAACAACCAGGGCTGCATCCTGCGCCCCCCGTCCTACCTCTTGCCCGTGCACCCACAGGGGCCCTGGCACTTTGGGGGAATGAAGCAGAGCCCACCAGCAGCTGCCAGCCTGCTGGCATGGGATGCCCCAACACTGTCACCTCCATAACTGCTGAGGAGACTCGGTCTTCAGGAGCCCTGCTGAAGGGTCACATGGCAGAACCAGCCTCCTCCCCAAAGGCCCCATGGGTGGGCACCCATAGGTCGGCCCCAGTCTGACAACTGTTTGTGCCTGGAGCAGATTCATGGTGAGGTCCCTCGCCACCAGCCACTCGTGTCATGTCCACTGACCACCCACCCGCTCCCACTTTGGGGCAGAGAAGTTGACCCAGGCCTGCAGAGTGCACACAGGCTCCAGTTAAAGGGGGTGACCCACTGACCAGGAAGCAAAAGGGCAACTCTGAGGGGCTGCAAGAAACTCCACGGTCCCGGAAAGCTAACTAATCAAGATCCCCAACAATGATGAGCCAGTTACAAAAAGGGTAAATGTGGGGAAGGAAAGGCCAATGTGCACAAACAAGTCTCCAATCAGAAAACCCAAAAGGAAGAACCAACCAGCCATTGAACCCACCAGAGAGACTCAAGCTGTCCTGGCGCCATATGCAAAAGCCGACAGCTTTTTATGTCCAGCCACAACAGGCAAGAAAGGCAAGAAAGGGGACAATCCCAGCGACCACAGCCACAGCACCCATGAAAGCTAAGCAGACATCTAACCAGAAATAGCCTGCAGCCATAGCAGTGTGGTGTCCCATCCTGTCAGATCGCAGAAGCTAAGCAGGGTCAGCATGGTTAGTCTTTGGACGGGAGACCTCCTGGGAACACCAAGTGCTGTAGGCTTGAGAGAAGGACCCGGCAACCCACTCCCCCAAAACAATCAGCCATTGAAAACCCTATGAATAGCAGAGAAGCACCGACAATAGTGTTTCACCTGCAGTACATTGGGATTGATATGAGTTGGACACCAACTTGACGACACCTAACAACAACAACAACAACCAGAAATGCACCAAACACATGTGAACAAAACACTAGGGAGGGAAGTAAACAGATCAAAATATCAAGCTAAGGAAAAATATTATAAAGATGTCTCTTCTCCCCTCAACCAACCTACAGAGCAATCCCAAGTAAAATCCCAGATTTGGGCTACACTTAGCTTGTTCTAGAGTTTATCTGCCTGCAGCCATACCTCTGTGGTGTCCAATCCTGTCAGATCTCAGAAGCTAAGCAGGGTTGGGCCTGGTTAGTCCTTGGATGGGAGACCGCCTGGGATCACCAGGTGCTATAGGCTTGGGAGAAGGACCTGGCAACCCACTCCCGAAAAATAATCAGCCATGGAGAACCCTACGAATAGCAGCGATGCACTGACAATAGCATTTCGTCTGTTGTACGTAGCGGTGCTATGAGTCAGACACCGACTTGGCACCTAAAGACAACAACAAAGTTTATCTACACAAGGAATATGTAAGAAAAGTTAGGGGGAAATGTGAAAAGAAAAATGGAAAGGTATTGATCCCTAAGATAACAGAGCACAGCCCCGTGTCACAGACTAATGTTTCTGTGCACGTGGACCCAATATAAACATTCGATGGTGCTCCCAGTGAATGCTGATCTGTCCTAGTGACATCACAGCTGGCTCCGGTGAGTGTGCTCTGTGATGTTCTCACAAGGACAAACTTGCCCGACTGTGTAACAGAAAGTCACAGTAATACACGGGAGATACGTGCATAAGAATAAACCAGCAGATTACGATGGAGAGTCCAGGAACCTGGAGAACCAAAGGGGAACACGGCACAGCATCTCCTCACGCTGTAAATGCTAAGACATTCGGTCATCTCACAATGCTTTTCTGAACAAAGAGAGGGCTGGGGGAGCGGCTCCATGATCAAACCCATGCTTAGCTCGTGTGAGGCCCTGGGGTCTATCCCCAGCACCAAAAAAAGGAAGAATGAAATCAAAGCAGAGATATAAAGATGGAGCATTAATAAGAGATGATGAGAAATTAAATGTTCATATAAAAGAAATGGATGCCCTTAATTCACACCATAGCTAAAAATAAATTCCAGATGAATAAAAGATGTAAAGGTTAAAAAAAAAAAGTCTGAACTACCAAGTATAAAAAAATACAGGAGAGTATTTATATGCGCTTGGGGTGGAGAAGCCCTTTGTCTAAGTGAGATACAAGACTCAGAAGTTATAAAAGAAAAGCTTGAGAGATTTGAGTGTTAAAGACTCTAGATTTTTGCATTGCTAAAGATGTTTTTAAATAAAGTTGAAGAATGCATACACATCTGGGAGAAAACACCTACAATGTAGATAGCAAATGAGAAAATGCTCTGCTGTACTAAAAATGCCAATAAACCAACAAAGGAAAAGCTGAACAAATCAACAGAAAAAAAGCAAGAATACAAAAAGAAAAAGAAGATTCAAATCATTATTAGTCATACAGAAGTAGCTTGTTACAAGAGGGTAAGGGGAAACCTATATGAATAATGTACATCAAAATGCATATATGGAAATGTCACAATGAAAAGCATGTCAGAATGAATCACATTAAGGTGTACATTAAAAATTTCCAATAAAAAAGAAGTAGCTTGTTAACATTCGTAATTTTAAAAAATACAAATTAAAATACAGCAGACCCTCCCTTATTGTGGGCATTATTTTCCAAGACTCCCAATGGATGTCTGAAATCACAGACACTATTGAACCCCTCATATACCATGTGTTTTTCTTATTCAAACAGACCAATGATAGAGTTTAACTTATAAATTAGGTGCAGTAAGAGAGTGACATCGCATTGCATTGAGAAAAGCTGTTGCAAAATATCTCTTCAAAGTGTTGAAAAGATGTCACATTGAAGACGAAGGTGCATGTGACTCATGCCATGGTATTTTCAGTTGCATCATGTGGTTGCGAAAGCTGGACGTTGAATAAAGGAGACAGGAGAAGAATTGATGCTTTTGAATTATGGTGCTGGAGATGAATACTGAATATACCATGGACTGCTAAAAGAACCAGCAGATCCATTCTAGAAGAAGTACAACCAGAGTGCTCCTTGGAAGCAAGGATGGCTAGAGAGTGTCTTATGTATTTTGGACATGTCTGGAGGGACCAAACCCTGGAGAAGGACATCATGTTTGGAAGAGGGGTGGGTCAACTAAAAAAAGGAAAACCCTTCACTAGATGGATTGACACAGTGGCTGCACAATGAACTTAAATATTAAAAAGACTGTGTGCCTGGCACAGTGTCACAGAGTGTTTTATTCTGTTGTACATAGGGTTGCTATGAGTCCGACCCAACTCAGTAGCACCTAACAACAAGCAGACTAACAACAACAAATAATAATGAAATAGAACCATTATAATAAAATACTGTAGCCTGCACCCATAGCCCTGTGGCATCCGATCCTGTCAGATCTCGGAAGCTAAGCAGGGTCAGGCCTGGTTAGTACTTGGATGGGAGACCACCTGGGAACACCACATGCTGTAAGCTTGGGAGACAGACCCTGAAACCCACTCCCAAAAATCAACCGGCCATTGAAAACCCTATGAACAGCAGAGAAGCACTGACAATAGTGTTTTGCCTGTTGTACGCAGGGTTGCTATGAGTCGGATACCAACTTGACGGCACCTAACAACAACAACAACAGTAGAAGTGATGTGAATCGGATCTTTCCTCCTTCTATTTTAGGATCACAGGTGACAGCAGGTAACTGAAACCAAGGAATGTGGCTCTGCAGATAACGGATCTGTTGTGGGCTATAACTATCTACACACCCGTCTGGGTGAAACTACAGCCTGATCATGACCAGGGTGTCCTTTGGCAAGATGGTGGACACAGCTGCCCTACACATCATTTAAGATGACCACCACCTCTCCAGAGAGCACCTTGGCAATATCTAGTCACACCTAACACTCAAGCCATTTGGCCTCGCAAGTCCAGTTCTAGGAACCTGTGTACAGAATGGGGCTGGGATTTAGCTCAGTTGGTAGAGCACCACTCTGCAGTCTCTGACGCTCCCCAGGTCGATTCCCAGCAGCACAAAAATGGGAAAATGACGTGGCAATCCACTCCTGAGGCAATCCCCAAACAATCAGCCATCAAAAACCCTATCAGGATCACTATGAGTCAGACACGACTCCACGGCACCTAACAACAACATGTACAGAATATCCCCAGGAATGTGAGAGGATTTAACTATGAGACTCTGTATTCCAGCACTGTCTCTTGTATGAAAAATACAAATGACCCAAAATTTCAATCCGTAAACAGCCATATATTACATAAATGTTAGAATGAGTAATGTCGCTACACACAACTGAGAAGGAACGACATTTAAGATAAGGAAAGACAAGAGAGGAACCAAATTGCAGTATTGATACAGGGTTCATTTCCCTTATCCAAAATGCTTGGGACCAGAATTGCTGTGGATTTCAGATTGTTATTTCACATTCTCGAATATCTGCAGGTACACAATGAGAGATCTTGCAGAGGGGACCCATGTCTAAATGCAAAGTTCATTTATGTTTCCTATACACCTTATGCACAATGGCCTGCAGGCAATGCCACACGATATTCTTACATTCTATACAATCTTACATACTATATTCAATGATTTTGTGCATGAAACAAAGTTTGCGTACTGAGATCACAGGAGGCGATTTCCACATTTGGTGCCATGTTTATTCTCAAAAAGTTTCAGATTTTGAAGCACTCAGATTAGGGATGTTCACCCTGCAATTAGATCCCATTCTTTTGAAAAAATATATTAAAAATAACAAATTCATATGTAGTTATATAAAACGTAAGTAAAATACAGGGGCTGGGATTTAGCTCAGTTGGTAGAGTACTACTCGGCCATCTCTGATGGTCCTGAGTTCGATTCCCAGCTCTGGAAAAACGGGAGAAGGACATGGCAATCCACTCCCGAGGCAATCCCAAAACAATTGGCCATTGAAAACCCTATAAGGGTTGCTATGAGTCAGACAACTCCATGTTACCTAACAACAACAAGTAAAATATATCCATAGAGGAGAAAAAATGGGAGGTCTCTGCACCACACTGAATGGTGGTTAGTGATGCAGGGGTTAAGTAGGGTCGGTGGGTAGTGAGGCAGTGAGGCTTCTATTTTCTTCATTATGTATTTCTATACAGTTTGAATTTTTGTAATGATTGCCTCAAAATTTCATAAGCAGAAAAAAAAAAACATTAAGTGAAAAAATCGACCTGCCAAAGCAAAGGCTAAGGACTCCCTGGGTCTAGAAGCCGTTAGATGCCCACTCCTGCTGATGAGGCCGGCTCTCCACCCCTAAGTCTGCTGCCAGAAAAAGCAACTCTCTCCTCCTCCAGGGATACAGGATAATTGCTATAGAAGGCATGATCTTACTAAGGGAGATGTCAGGTCTATTTATTTTCATTATTAGCTCTTTTGTTGCTAGATAATGAGACAATACACAAAAACTCCGCCTCCCTGTAGACAGTATGTTCCCCTCGCTGCTCACAATCCCTCCTGCTTCGTTCCATTCTTTCCACGGCTTTCCAAGTCTTCAGGTGGCAATGGAAGGAATGATTACCTTCCCAGACAAACGCCACAGCTGTCCCAGGAGGAAACCAAGAAAGACGGGCCTCGCCAGCATTTCCCTTCCCCTTCAGGGAGGGGGGACATTGTCCACTCAGACCCAGACTCCTCCCCACACCCACCCCACAGCCTCTGGTTTTTAAGACTTCTCAGTGTTTGAGAATGAAACAAATAGAGAAGCTCTTTAAAATTCATTACCAGAAGGTTCCAATGGAATGTGCAGCCATGCATAGGAAATAATCGAGTCCATTTTTCCAAGAAGTTGCTTCAAAGCCCAATTTGGGGGAATTGAAGTTGATTTTTTCCATCGTGAGTCCTTCAACCAGAGGAAATCTAAAAATTCTTCCTTCCAGCTCAACAGAGCGAATCCGTGACTCTATTGCTCCTGCAAAAGGAGGACAAAGATTCTCCTGGGGGCACAGAATTTGCAGCTTCCCCTGGGCACCAAGGGCAGCCACAGCTCTGGGATGCCAGGCCACCAAGCTGGGCTTCACGAGGCAGCCTACCCGCCTTCCGACTCAGATCCACCCCCCAGGGGACCCTGGAAGTTGGGGAAGAGTTTAAACCATCTGTCAAATAACCAGAAAAAGAAAACACATTTTGAAAATCGAGAAGTGGCACAGGGGCTTGGGGTTCTGGTCAGCAGCCCTACTGAGTCCCTGGAGGAGTTGTCTCCCTAGAACAACTGTCAT
>VMDO01023387.1:0-31693 GCA_007922755.1 Pedetes capensis | reverse complement strand
CTATATGAATAATGTTTATCAAAATGCATATATGGAAATGTCACAGTGAAAAGCATGTCAAAATGAATCACATTATGATGTACATTAAAAATTTCTAATAAAAAAATGTAAAAAAAGAAAATAAGTGTTCACTGTCTTCTAAACAATAGCAATTAGATATACCTACTTATAGTATTTACATAACCTAATAATTTCTCAGCACACCTTGACCAGGATTGTAAATAGTTGATCTAGAAAAAAGAAAACTAGCACAATATAAAGTTGTTTTCACAAAAGGTAGTTTTATCTGGGGTAAATATAAAGTAGAAAGTAAATATAAAATTGACTAAAACACCACTTTAAATGAAACATTTATTTATTTTTATTATGATTATTATTGTTATTATTAAATGATATATATTATTATTAAATAAAATACATTATTATTAAATGAAATATAAGGCCACGTGACAAAAATAAAAAATTAAAAAATTAAAAATAAAAACCTCAACTGGCAAAAGATAAAAATTCACCATTACTATTTTAACATTTTATAACAAATATACTCAAATTAACATCTAAAATAGAAGACACCAACAGATTTAGAAACATCATAAAACTTCCAAAACATTTTTACAAACGTTGTTGTTGTTAGGTGCCGTCAAGTCGAGTCTGACTCATACCGACCCTATGTACAGCAGATGGAAACACTTGTCGATTCTGTGCCAGGCAAATGATCTTATTTATGTTTAAGCCCATTGTTGCAGACATTGTGTCAATCCATCTGATGGAGGGTTTTCCTCTTTTGTGTTCACCTGCCACTCTCCCAAACATGATATCCTTCTCCAGGGATTGATCTCTCCTGACTACATGTCCGAAATATGTAAAATGCAGTCTGGCCATTCTTGCTTCCAAGGAGCACTCTGGTTGCACTTCTTCTAGGACAGATCTGTTGGTTCTTTTGGCAGTCCATGGTATATTCAATAGATGTCTCCAGCACCACAATTCAAAAGCTTCAATTCTTTTTCTGTCTCTCTTGTTCAATGTCCAGCTTTCACAACCATATGATGCGACTGAAAACACCATGGCATGAGTCAAATGCACCTTCGTCTTCAATGTGACATCTTTGCTTTTCAATACTCTAAAGAGATCTTTTGCCACAGCTTTTCCTAGAGAAATGCGTCTTTTGATTTCTTGACTGCTGCTTCCACGGGTGTTGATTATAGAGCCAAGCAAAGCAAAATCTTGGACAACCTCAATCTTTTCTCCATTTATTGTGAAGTTGCGTGCTGACCCAGTAGTAAAGATTTTTGTTTTGTTGATGTTTAGTTGTAACCCATATTGAAGGCTATGATCTTTGATCTTCATCAGTAAATGTTTTAAATCTTCACTTTCAGCAAGCAGAGTGGTGTCATCTGCATAATGCAGGTTGTTAACGAGTCTTCCTCCAATCTTGATGCCACATTCTTCCTCATAAAGTCCAGCTTCTTGGATTATTTGCTCAGTGTATAAATTGAAGAGATAGGGTGAAAGTACACAGCCCGGACATACACTTTTCTCAACTTTAAACCAGGCAGTGTCTCCTGGTTCTATTCAAACAACTGCCTCCTGGTTCACATACAGATTTCTCATGAGTACAATTAGGTGCTCTGGTATTCCCATTTTCCAAAGTGTTATCCATAATTTATTATGATCCACACAGTCAAATGCCTTTGCATAGTCAATAAAACACAGAGAGACATCTTTCTGATATTCTCTACTTTTGCATATTATCCACCTGACATCAGCAATGATGTCCCTGGTTCCCTGTCCTCTTCTGAATCCTGCTTGATTTTCCGGTAATTCTCTGTCTATATACTGCAGTTGCTTTTGAATGATCTTCACCAGATGGTACATGCAGGAATCAAATTGACTACATATGTGGAAAGAGACAATGGAAAAGCTCTATACAAATGTCAAAACAAGACCAGGTGCTGACTGTGGATCAGACCATCAACTTCTCATATGCAAGTTCAAACTGAAGCTGAAGAAAATTAGAACAAGTATACGAGAGCCACGGTATAACCTTGAGTATATCCCCCCTGAGTTCAGAGACCACCTCAAAAATAGGTTTAATGCATTAGACACAAATGACAGGAGACCAGAAGAGTTGTGGCATGACATAAAAGACATCATTCAAGAAGGAAGCAAAAAGTTCTTAAAAAGACAAGAAAAAAAGAAAAGACCAAATTACATGTCAAAAGAGACACTAGACCTTGCCCTCGAACGTCCAGCAGCTAAAGCAAAAGGAAGACATGATGAAGTTAAGGAACTAAGCAGAAGATTTCAGAAGGCAGCTCAAGAAGACAAAAACAAATATTATAATAACATGTGCAAGGAGCTGGAGACAGAAAACCAAAAGGGAAGAACACGCTCTGTGTTTCTCAAGCTTAAGGAAGTGAAGAAAAAATTCAAGCCTCAAGTGGCAGTAGTGAAAGATTCTACGGGGAAAATACTAAATGATGCAGGAAACATCAAAAGAAGATGGGAAGAATACACAGAGTCATTATACAAGAAAGAATGGGTAGATGACCAACCATTCCAAGAGGCTGCATATGAAAAGGAACCAATGGTGTTGAAGGACGAAGTGGAAGCTGCCTTGAAAGAACTGGCGAAACACAAGGCTCCAGGAATTGATGGGATACCAATAGAGATGTTTCAACAAACAGATGCAGCACTGGAGGTGTTAACATGTTTATGCCACCATATTTGGAAAACAGCTACTTGGCCAACTGACTGGAAGAGATCCATATTTGTGCCTATTCCCAAAAAAGGGGATCCAACTGAATGGAAGAGTCTAAGAGTGGCAGGTCAACGCAAAAGAGGAAAACCCTCCACCAGATGGATTGACACAGTGTCTGCAACAATGGGTTTAAACATAAATAAGATCATTTGCCTGGCACAGAATCGGCAAGTGTTTCAATCTGCTGTACATAGGGTCGCTATGTGTCGGACTCGACTTGACGGCACCTAACAACAACAACAACTGAATGTGCAAAATATCAGACAATATCATTAATATTGCACACAAGCAAAATTTTACTAAAGATCATTCAAAAGCAAACAAACATTAGTATGATAAATTAGGATGTGTAAAATTTAAAAGACAAACATATAAAAAGTACATACTATCTGTAAGTGTGCCTGCAGCCATACCACTGTGGCATCCAATCCCATCAGATCTCAGAAGCTAAGCAGGATCAGTCCTGGTTAGTATTTGGAGGGCAACCACCTGGGACCACCAGGTGCTATAGGTTTATAAGAAGGACCTGGCAACCCACTCCCGAAAAACAATCAGCCATTGAAAACCCAATGAAGAGCAGAGAAGCCCTAACAATACTGTTTCACCTGTTGCACACAGGGTGGCTATGAGTCGGATACCAACTCAACGTCACCTAACAACAACAACATCTGTAAATGAAAATAAAAATATAAAACAATTGTTCTATACCATAAATCATTTTCCTGTTATTGCCATTATAAGACACACAGTATACAAGTATAACCCGCATCCTGAAAATCTGTCCTTTCATTGAAGGGAAAAGAATAAAATGAAGCAATATTCTCATGGTAAAAATTGCTCTGTATACAATACATCGAAACACATAAAAAAAATCAGAGTAACTAGAATTGTACAGCATAATACTGAATATGTTATAAAGAAGAAGCCTTTAGGAGTGACAGAACCAGAATTAACCACAGAATTACAGATCTAAAACTATTTAAAGATTTAACTCAATCATTTCATTTGGTGTATGAGAAAAATGAAGTCTTTGAAATTATATATTGCTGCAGCAGCGATATGATGCTTCATTCGATTTAACACATCTGTTAGTTCAATTTTACCCAGGCTTCCTTCCTCCATTTCTTCCCCCTTCTTCTCGAAAAGGATGATTGACTTCATTTATGTTTAAATAAAAGCAATCTTTCTCACCATCACTTCCTGTTCAAGCATCAATAAAAACCACATTTCTCTTCTTTCATAAGCAATATCTTAAATGAGTAGTCTAGAGTCTAGCAGAAATTTTTTTCATCACCTGCTCCTTAAACTCCTTCAATCTAGTTTCTGTTCACATATACACTGGAATACAGGAAAATTTGGACTAATACTGATACTTATGCTTTTCTCATATAGGGAAAAACTTTTAAATATTTTCTCTTGATTTTTTTCACCAACAATTTAGGCAAATAAGCTTAAAATAGTGAGTGATTTTTTTAAACCACTCAGAAATCGTAAAATAGGAACACTGCCATGCTGTCACCTACACTGTATAAGAAATACAGTCCTTCAGAATACATAAAGTACACTTGCAACACAACAATAAAAAAAAACCAATTTTAAAATCAGCAAAAGATGTGAATGTATGTTTCTCCAAAGAAGATATGCAAATGACCAATAAGCAAGAGCACATGAAAAAATAAAATGGTCAACATCATTAGTCATTATAGAAACGTAAATCAAAACCACAAGATAACACTTTACAATCATTAAGGTGGCTAAAATTAAAAGGACAGACAATAACAAGTGTTAGAATGTGGGAAAATGTGGTTGTTGTTACGTGGTGTCAAGTCAGTATGTGACTCATAGTGACCCTGCGTACAACAAGTGAAACACTATTGTCCCTGCTTCTCTGCTATTCATAGGGTTTTCAATGCGGATTGATGTTTGGGAGTGGGTTGCCATACCCAGATCAGTGCCTCAGTGCCTACAGTGCTTCAGTGCCTTCTCTCAAGCCTATAGCACCTGGCATTCCCAGGCGGTCTCCTATACAACTACTAACCAGGCCCGAACCTGCTTAGCAGCTGAGATCTGACAGGACCGGATGCCACAGAGCTACAGCTGCAGGCCTGTGGGAAAATAGGAACCCTCCTTTACCACTGTTTATATAATAAACCAATGCAACCCTATAGGAAAAACTTTGGCAATTCCAAAAAATGTTAAAAATAGACTTATGAGTTTTAAAATTTCTGGTTTTATGTTGAGATCTTTTATTCATTTTGAGTTAACTCTCATGCACATTGAGAGATGAGGGTCAGTTTTCATTTTTCTGCATGCGGATGACCATATTTCCCAGCACCATTTATTGAAAAGGCTATCCTTTTTCCAGTTTACTTGCTTTGCTCCTTTGTCAAAAATAAGGTGGCTATAGTTGTTTTGAGGTAGTTCTGGGTCTTCTTTTCTGTTCCAGATGTCTTCAGGCCTATTTTTCTGACAGTACCAAGCTGTTTTTGCTACCACTGCCCTATAGTATAGCTTGAACTCAGGGATTGTGATTCCACCTGCATTAGTTTTGCAGTTTAAGAGTGTTTTGGCTATACGTGGTTTTTTGTGGTTCCATATGAAGTTTTGGAACCAGAAACTTTAAAACTTATAGAAGGCAAGATAGCAATACACTCCACCATATAGGCATAGGAAAGTATTTCCTCAATAGGACTCCAATTGCTCAAGAAATTGCAACAAGAATAGATAAATGGCATTACATGAAATTAAAAAGCTTCTGTAACAGCAAAAGAAACAATTAACAGAGTCAAGGAAACCCCCACGGAATGGGAAAAAATCTTCGCATCCTATACATCAGACAAAGGTCTAATTACTAGAATTTATAAAGAACTCAAGAAAAAAAAAAAACCCAAAACCAAACAACCCAATACACAAATGGGCAAAGGAACTGAGTACACAGTTCTCAAATGAAGAGGTCCATAAAGCCATGAAACACATGAAAAAATGCTCAATATCTCTAGCCATTAGGGAAATGCAAATCAAAACAACACTGAGATTTCACCTTACACCAGTAAGAATGGCCAAGATCAATAAAACAAACAACAACAAATGCTGGCAAGGTTGTGGAGAAAAGGGAACACTCTTACATTGTTGGTGGAGCTGTAAACTGGTCCAACCACTGTGGAAATCAATATGGAGGTATCTTAAAAACTGAAAATAGATCCACCGTATGACCCAGCTATAACACTACTGGGAATTTACCCAAAGGGAGATGTGTCATCATACCACAGAGACACCTGCATCTCCATGTTCAATGCAGCACTTTTCACAATAGCAAGGATATATAATCGACGAAAGTGACCTTCAATAGAAGAATGGATAAAAAAACTATGGTACATATACACAATGGAATACTACTCAGCAATAAAAAAAATGAAATAAGGCCATTTGCAGCAAAATGGATACAATTAGAGAAAATTATTTTAAGTGAATGAACACAAGCTCAGAAAGAGAAACACCATATACTCTCACTCATATGTGGGAGCTGAATCAAAATTATAAGAAGGAAAATATCCTATACAAAGGTCGGATCATAATAAAAGAGAGATTTTAAGTGTTCTTGCCATAAAAAATACATATGTGAGGTAATACATATGTTAATTACCTCAAGCCATTCTATAATATATACATATTTCAAAATATGCTGTACACAATAAATATGTACAATTTTACTATCAAGTAAAGTTTTCATCTTGTATTTTGTATACACATCCATGCTAATTCTCCCAATTGATAAATTTTTTATTGGAAATTTTTAATGTACACCTTAATGTAACTCATTCTGACATGCTTTTCGTTGTGGCATTTCCATATATGCATTTTGATGTACATTTTCATATAGGTGCCCCCTTACCCTCTTGTATGCTTCCCACCCTCCCCATCTAAGTCTTCTCTATCATTTACTTGGTAATATTTTTCTATATGTCCTTGGGTTCAAGTTCTGTTTACCATAGAAACTTTTCCTGTAGTGAACTTTGTTTTTATCTTGTCAGAACAATTGCATGCATTTTCTAGACCATTTATATTGATACCATTCTTAGCTTTTTTGTTGTTGTTGGTTTTATTTTGCCAATTGATAAATTTCATTACATGAAGTAGGATTTATAAACCACTCCATCATATAGCTAATATAGTCAAAGGTGAGTACACAAAATTAAAACCCAAGCATTTGCTAAGCATTTAACTGAAAATTAGTAACACCACTAAACACACATGAAATAGACACAAGTCCTCTACCACATTATTGTAACACTCCAACATTAAAACTCAGAAGACTTCCTCAAAAGTTATTAAAATCATCAAGAAATACAAACTTCTATAAATTTTCTAACAAATTAGCATATTTGAGTCAGTTTGAAGTACTAATAAAAACAAAAACTCTACCAAATTCTGAATGTATTAAAATGTACTAGGCCACAGAAGTATTAAAAATGAAATGATACATCAAAGACAAAGAGGACGTAAGGCTTTATTTTTTTTTTAATTCCATACCCTTAATACCAAGGAAAGATTTTGCTACATATACTATACTAGTCCTACTCTGCCCAATATCATACTTCTTGGGACGTGAAATTTATCCATTATAACTATAATCAAAATGACCAACACATAATTAGATGGTATGTGTGGCAAAAGCTCTTTTCCTGAAACATAACTATATGTGGACTACATTGTAACTTTTACATTATGCTGGAAGTTTAAGTGTGCTTTAACATACTGACTAATACAAGTGATATATAACTATTCCAATAACTTTTATGTCAGTATGGATGGTGACCATATTGGTGACCAAAAACTTTGGCAATTATTTTCCTTAGGGATAGGGACATGTCTAATTATCTTTAATCCCGTTTATTTGCAACACAGAAAGAAATACTTGACAAATGAATCCTACATAACCAGAATACCTGGGAAAGATTAATGAAATGACTAAAATTAACCCTGCTTCAAGAAAATTGGCATATATTCATAACACTAATCTGATACTCAGGCTATACCAACATTTAAAAAAAATACACTTTTCTCTATCATAGAGATGAATTAAAAAGCACAAGGATAAAATATTCTCTAAATACCTAGCTTTCAAAATTATCTTCTGCTACTTCCTACATGGGAGTAGGACCTGGCAACCCACTCCCAAAAAACAATCAGCCACTGAAAACCCTATGAATAGGAGAGAAGCACTGACAATAGTGTTTCGCCTGTTGTATATAGGGTCACTATGAGTTGGACACCAACTCAAGGGCACCTAACAACAACAATCCCTACATGACATGAAACACTATGGTAGACCATCATAACAATGACCCTCAATGAGTCACACTTTTGTGTGTTCATATCCCTTTGCAATGTGATACTTTGTTCCTCCATCAAAGGAAACTATCTTCTTGAAAAGGGTTTGCAAGAACATCTAGAAAACATTTTCTTCTATATAATTTCAAAACAGATAAACTGTAACAATTTAAACTTAAAATTAATCTACAGGTGACCAAAAACTATTATCTTTAAATTGGTTTCTTCTTACATTGCAAATATACAAAATTTTAAGAATTTTAAAACACTAAATTATAGAACAGGCACTGTGGGAAACGCCTACAATACCAGTGACTCAGGAGGCCAAGGCAAGAGGATCACAGGTTCAAGGCCAGAGATAGCCTGTGCAATTTAAAGAAATCCTGTCTCAAAATTAAGAAAGCAATAAAAATGGGGTTGGAGTTGCAATTCAGCAGTACAGCACTTGGCTAGTATGTGCAAGGCCCTGGGTTGAATCCCAGTGCTGCAACAAAAACAACAGAATACACACACTAAACTATAAACCACAGACCAACAGTGAGGGGTCTATTTGTGAAGTCCTTTCATCTTTTGCATGAAATCTTTTACATGAAATTTAGTGCTTTCTTAGTACTTATTCTTGAATTCAATTTTTAATGGTTTTTCTTTTGTTTATAAAACAGAATTTGATTACGTATACGATGTCTCTACTTACACTGTTGTTGTTAGGTGCCCTCAAGTCAGATCCGACTCATAATGACCCTATGTATAACACAACAAAACATTCCTGACACTGTGCCATACCCAGCACTACTGTCAGTGTTTCTCTGTTATTCATAGGTTTTTCAATGGTGGACTGTTTCAGGAGCAGACTGCCAGATCCATCTCTCGAACCTGTAGCACCTGGTATTCCCAGGTGATCTCCTAATCCAAGGACTAATCAGCCCAAGCCTTGTTAGCTTCCAAGATCAGGCAGGATCTGATGCCAGGGTGCTCTGGCTACTTAGACTATACATCTATATTTGCTTAAAAAGAACATTTAAGTTGGGCAAAGCTTCCAATAATGCACTTTAAAATAACTATATTTAAAATAAAAAAGATTTTTCCTTTTGTATCAAGAAATTAACATGGAGCTAGGTGCAGTGGTGCACGCCTATAATCCCAGCAACTCGGGAGGCAGGAGGCAAGAGGCAGGAGGACGCAATTTCGAGACCAGAGGCAGTCTGCATAATTTAGCGAGATCCTGTCTCCAAAACTAAAAAAAAAAACATGGGCTGGGGGGTGCAGCTCAGTAGTACAGCACTTGCAAAACAAATAAAAAAGAAAAAAATTAACATGAGTTCAACTAAAGGAAAGTGACTAAAAAAGCAAAGGAAAGTGACTAAAAAAGTATGTTCACTCTCCTTATGAAACAGTAAACTTATATAAGTGTTCCCTTCAAAGAAAACCCTAGGTTTTAAAAAGGATCCATATTAAACTAAATGCTTTTTCACACTGCTTATATTATCATCAATGATATATAATGTTATATTAACATTAATTTATAAACATGAAGCTACTAGTTCCAAATAACTGAAGAAAAATTATTGAAATAAGTACACTTTTATTTTATTGGAGTAATGAATATATCTTACATCTTATTCAAATCTCCTAACTTACATGGAGTACTAATTCTGTGAAATTACAACTCCAAGAACAAAGCAACTTATTAGACACTCCCAAAGCAAAACATATTAATACACAAGAAAATTCACTTTCCATACCTTAAGATAGCAGTGTACATAGCAATAATGAAGAAGATTATCAGGAGGCTGAGTAAGGCTGCTGACCACATGAACCAACTGTTCGGCATACATTGGGACAGAATGCTCCAGATTAATTTTATCCACCAATATCTGAATGGATGGCAGTGGCCGAAGAGACTGAAAGTTTGCAGTATTCGTGAAGTTACTTGTGTTCTGGAAAATAATAGTGTCCATTTTATATTTTAGCAGTGACTAATGTTCACATCCCTTTATACAAGATTCAGACTTCCAAATTTTGCAGTGGTATTAAGTGGATCTAGCAACACCTTTCTACAGAACTCTCTTGCCTTAACCAAATATGAATGCCCTCCATATATTTTAAGTATGTCCCAGAGTTCAAAGAATGCATATTTTTAATAAAATTATCATTGCCCTTTTAACTGATGCTTTATATTTTTCAACCAACTAAAACAGTATCACATGCCTCCATATGATGAAAGTATTTTCTTAATCTCAATAATTCAAAAAAGTTTTCTACATATCCAAGAGCCAGTAACCTTTTATTTTCTTTGCCTTTATTCACATTTAGAGAACTAAGGAACTAAGTGGACTAGACCACCCAGTGCAAAAGACACTAATAATAAGCAAAGTGTACAGGAAGGAAAAATGGGCTAAATCATATTTACTAACAATATATATGTTAAAGGCCCAAAAAGTTTGAAGAATATTGAGGAACGTTTGGTAGTGCCAGTGACACAGAACCTTTCTGAGCTTCCTAACACATATAATTTTCAAGATGTCCACATTTGTGCCTTAATTGGTAAGTAAGCCCTTCCTGTCCTAGAACCAATTTTCCTCAAAATGCCCTACTTGTGGCTCATGATGAAGAACATTTCAAGACCTTCCATCTTGAAGAATGAGAAAATATGTGAGAAGAGTAGTTTCTGTCTTTTGTCTAGCTTTCACTGTAACAGTATCACTGCCACTTGACAGGCACTGGACAAAGATGGTAAATGCTATATAACATTTCTCAAAAAAAACAGCTGTCATTCTGAGAAACAATGTTTCTAAAACTGGCAAAGTGAACATACAATCCTGATTGTTTATTCATTAATAATTTCCAAAGCACTTTTTATTCAATTATTACTTTGTTTTTTAGGTCACTTTATTTTTTGATTACTGAGAAAAAATATAAAAGTACACAAATCTGAAGCATGGAGTTCAATGAGTTCTAATACTTGTAAGTACTACCCATATGAAGCACCCTAAAAAGCTATGTAATGTCCCTTTTCAAAATCTTCTTTTTTTTTTTCTTTTTCTTGAAGTTACTAAACTCCATGGTGTAATAAACCCAAAATCTTAATCATTTCTAAGAATGGTTCTATTAATTGTTTTCTATAAATTCCATTTAATTGGTTCTACTTTTATTATATCTCAATTTTTACTAGGCAGCTAACATCATGGATAAAAAATTGTAGAAGCTCTTTACAACATTATTTTCCTATAAACTGGGTTAACTGTTCATGAGAAAATGGACAGAATATAAGCAAATCATCACAAATGCAAAGCTCAACCACAGCAGATGTAAGTCTGGATGGAATATCCTGTGATATTCTAAGATTAAGGAATCATACTTGGTCCCATGAGGAGCTGCTAAATGACCCTTTCTCATTTACTCTTCTATCCCAAAAGAAGCTTCCATGAGAAAGTTTCTCATTGGCTTCTCTTATACAGGTGAGTTATGGAGTGTTGTACCTAACCCTCTTAAGAGTACACCTGGAAATTTATAGCTACAGTGCCTTAGCTACAGTGTACAACTGAATCCCTACAAACAGATGCCTTACCATGCATGTTATAAGTCACTTGGCCCTTTCATTGCAATGCTGTCCTATGGGACAAGGGATGCTAACACCATTACTAACATTGTTTTTGCTGTACAGATAAGAAATACATTGAATCCTCCTGAGCCTATTGCTTTTTTATTGGCTAAATTTATAAGCCTGCTTGAAAAATATAATTTTGTTTTTCAGAAAAGGAGAACAAGGCTTAAAGACATAAAGTATCTTCCTAACATATGATAGCAGTATATGGACTCATTTCTTCTATGTCTATGCTCTTCAACATTCTTCTATGTAACCTTAGTTTACATTTATTTAATATATATTTATATTTACTTTCTAAGAATTAGCAATAAGTTACATTGTTTTTACTACATTTAGAATAACTATATAAGCAGATATTCTTTTATTTAATAACCAAAAATACGCTTATGTCAAGGGAAAAAGGCAGAGAATTGCAAGTATACCTTTTTTCCCATAATGACGGGAAGCAAACAGTCTAGCAAGTTAAATTCAGCCATGAAAATTGTGCAGGTACATTTGAGGAGAGTAACACTTGTATGCCGGGTAGGAATAAATTCCTCCAGAGAAGCCATTTCTTCAGGATTCAATATTGTTTCATTTATATCTTTAATTTCTAAAATGAAAATGATGAAAATTTAATGAAGAATATTTTGAATGAATAATTTTCTTAAATAAATGAAAAATGAATTAATCAGTCCCCCAAATATTAAGGTCAATTCCTGTTTTCTTTTCCACAATGAAGCAGCTGTAAAATAATACATTACTCCAGAATATTGTATAAATTATTCTAGATGTATAAATATTTGCTGTATAAAAACTATCTAGTTTATTTTAAAATATCTTTTCACAGAGGGTTGTCCAGTTGGATGTGGTGGCATGTGCCCATAATCACAGCAACTTGCAAGGCAAAGGCAGGAGGATCTTGAGTTCAAGCCTGTGTAACTTAGCAAGACCTTGATTCAAAATAACAAATAAAAAATAGGCAGGACATGCAATCCAGTGGTAGAGCACTTGCAAAATATGTGCAAAGCCCTTGGTTCAACAAAGTACCACAAAAGGAAAAAAAAAAAGTGTGGTCATTGTCCCTCCCCTTGAATGTAGGGACTTGTGACTTCTTCAACAGAGAGGCAAGAAGGATGCTTGAGGACTTTCCAGCTGGGTTGTAAAATACCACAGAGGATCCACCAGCTCACCTGGAACACTTGTGCTTGGAGCCTCCTAAGCTACCATGACAAACTCTCATTGCTTCAATACCCCTTTGGTGGGGGAGGCCACTTGTGGGCACGTGGGCCCCCAGTCTCAGCTGAACCCAGCCTTCCAGCCATTCCCACCAGACACCAGATGGGCAAGTGAAGCTGGCACAGATCTTCCAAATTAGCCCATGCACCAACTACATGCCAAGTGACCTCCATCAGTGCCATGGGGAAGCGAAATCCAGCAGCGAGCCCTGCCTGAGCTCCTGACCCACAAAACCATTAAGATAGTAACATGCTTATTCAAACCAGCCAGCAGGGTAATCTGTTGTGCTACGGTAGGCAATCAGAACTTCCGACAATTTTCACTTCCTTTCATTTTCCTTAAGAGGTCTTGCTGTGTAGCCCAGGCTAACCTCAAACCCTTGACCCCCCTGCTACAGCCTTCTGAGTGCTAGCGTTAAAGGTGTGCACTGCCAGACCCAGCCTTCCTTTTTTGTTTTCAATGTAAACTGATTCATAACTATCTGTGTCCTTTCCTTTTATTAGCTACATGGTGGTGTATGATACTGACTTTTCTCTACCTTGTGGTTTCAACAAGTAATACCCTCTGGCCATTACTCTAGAGAGACTTAAAGCAGAGATGGATTTTACCTTGTTAGCCAATCTAAAAATCTTTTTAAAACCTACTGATAATTAATAGGTGAGTTAAGGCCATGTTCCATATATTTTAGCCTGCAGCCACACCACTGTGGCATCCAATTCCATCAGATTTCGGAAGCTAAGCAGGGTTGGGCATGGTTAGTACTTGGATGGGAGACCACCTGGGAACACCAGGAGCTGTAGGTTTGGGAGAAGGACCCGGAAACCCACTCCCAAGAAACAATCAGCCACAGAAAACCCTATGAATGGCACAGAAACACTGACACAAGTGTTTCACCTGTTGTATATAGGGTCGCTATGAGTCTCAACAGCACCTAACAACAATCCGTATGTTTAGCCTCAGTTCTAACATATTGTTTTGTTACATTTAAACCTATTTCTTGTTGTTAGATGCCATCTATACAAGTCATCTCTTAAACTATCTTTACGAATTAAAAAAAAACTTTTAACAAATTCCTAATTTCTTTCTTTAAAAGAATAATAGCTTTCTAGTCATCAAAATACCATAGAAAAAGTGTAAAGGGAACACAGAGACTGGGAAAAAATATTGGCCGTTGACAGATATACAGACAATGATCTATACAGTAAGCAGAATTCCAGTACAAAATGGTGAACTGAAGGCAGCCACTGCATGACGTGGTAAAACAAAGGAACTAGGATAGGAAGGAGAGCTGAGCAAGGTGGCACATGCCTCTAATCCCAGTGACTGGGGAGGCAGAGGCAGGAGGATGGCAAGGTCCAGACCAGAGGCAGTCTGCATAATTTAGAAAGACCCTGTCTCAAAAAAAAAAAAAAAAAAAAAAGGTAGCCAGGCGTGGTGGAGCACACCTATAATCCCAGCTACTCGGGAGGCAAAGGCAGAGGCAGGAGGATGGAAAGTTCGAGACTAGAGGTCGTCTGCATAATTTAGCAAGACCCTGTCTCAAAAAATAAAAAAGTAAAAAAATGGGCTAAGGGTGTAGCTCAGTGGTACACCACTTGCAAAGCACGCAAGCATGAGGCCCTGGGTTCAACCCTCAGGACCACAAATAATAATAATAATAATAATAATAATAATGATAATGATAATAGAAGTAACGGGGCCTTTTCTATAGAAAGAAGGTCTGGAGAAGCACAGAAGCCACAAAGGATACTGTTGATTGGTCCCAGGTAGTAGAACATTGCTGAACACCAAGAACAACTGATCAGGACACATTTCCAGCCATGATGTCCAGTGGGAGAGGGGCATTGAAGCTTTCATCCAAAGAGGTAAGCCAGACAGCCCTGGCCCTCATACTTGGTTCCCATAGCATAAGCCTACAGTCCTTGAAGCCCTTGAACTCTTCCAAGGACTTGCTGAGATAGTGGCTCTCCCTGTCTAAGGGACTCAACATTGGATAAGAGACTCTCTTTCCCATGTTCCATGTCCTGGAGGGCTTTTATCCAGTGCCATCTTCAGAGGGAACCTACTGTGTGAGACTTAGATACCCAGGGGGCCCACAAACAAAAGAATTAGCACCAGGGAGAGCCTGGGGGTGACCTGCCACAGTCCTAGCATGTTACACACTTGCAGCCAGCAGCTGCAGTTAGCTGAGAGAGAGGAAGCTGACCAGCTGAAAGGTTCAGCCAGCAAGAGGTTTGGGAAAGTTGCTCAGAAGTAAGCCCCACCCACCAGGGAGAGGAGATGATTCTATCTCCTGAGGGAAACAATGGAGACTGTAAACTCTGAGCCTTGATCAGATAAAAAGACTCCATCCTTAACTGACCACCACCTCCACCTAACAGACTCCAACACTAGAGGCAACAAAAAGAAGCTCCTCTAGTACTTTTTCTTCTTCCTCTTTTTAATGTGTGTGTGGGGGGGTGTATTTGGTTTTGCTTTTTGTTTTTTTTTTGTTTTGTTTTGTTTTGTTTTGTTTTGCTTTGTTCTGTTCTGTTTTTATCTTTTTTACTGTCTTGCTATTCAGGGTATTTGCAGTGTCATAGTGTAGTACCCCACTCTTTTTCTTATTTTTGATTGGAGACAGGATCACATTAAATTGTACAGGCTGTCTCTGGCCTGGCACTAAAGATCCTCCTGTCTCAGCTCCCAGAGACACTGGAGTTTTAGGAGAGCAACTTGGTGTTTGCCTCTTTTTTTGTTTCATTTTGTTTTTATTTTTTCTTTTTGTTTTATATTTACCATCTTTTCATTGTCAATTTTAATTTCCTCAATTCCTGTTTTTCCAATGTTTTTTTCCTATCTTTTTCAGCCTCTTTGCCTTTTTCTGTATCTCTTTTTCTATTTACTATACTTTAAATGTTTTCAGGCTCACTACTCCTTATTGCTCTGCATATGGTTATCTAATTCTGTTTAAACAACATTTTCTTTATTGTGCAATCACTTCTTTTTATCATTAGGTCTTTTCTCTCACTCTTTCTAACATTCATTTCCTTTCTAGACTGTCTTTTTCTTTTCTTTTACTTCAACCTTATGGCATCCTCCTATCTCCCCTTCTCCTGCCCCCCCTATACATCTGTCAAATACTATTTATACCTTCAATTGAAGTATTTTGTAACCTTATAGATTACTCAATATAATTATTGCCATTCTCTGTTATATGGGCATTGGTGGTGCAGCAGTTGGCATTAAGTGATTTTAAATGTGTTTCTGTATCTTGTTTGGTCAGGTATTGTAACTGTTATAGTGTTTGTCTTCCTTTCTGCAAATGGCAGTGGAGAATGTGATCTTAAGAAAAAAACAATCACTAAGAAGACCAACAAATAAAACTGGAAGTGATACCCACCCTACAAATGCATAAATCATGAATCAGAATATAAGAAACGTGAAAAAACTAGGCAACACATCTACTCCAAAAGACCACAATTCCTTAACCACTGAATCCAAAGATACTGAAACAGTGGAAAAGTCAAAGAATTTAAAAGTTTACTTGTAAAAATGATCAATGACTTCAGAAAGGACCCAAACAAGCAAATGAATGACTATGAAAATCAATATAAGGCCAGAAAGGTCAGAAAGTCAACAATGTAGAAGACAAACTCAGGAAAACGGATGAGAAATTCAGCAAAGAAACTGGGATTTTGAAAAAATAAAATAAAACAGAAATGTTAGAAATGAAGAATTCAATAAGCTAAATAAAAAACAATATAAACAATATAAAGAGGAAAAAGAAGGAGGGAGGGAACTAGCAAAGGGAAGCAAAGATTGTCAAAGGTGGGATGGGGAGGAGAATCAATGTACAGGGATAAAGGAGGAGAGGATATTCTCAATGTAAACAATGCAACTTCATAAATACATTAGAAAAATAGAGGAATCTAACCCAAATATGTATTTGAGCTTCACTACATATTAGTCCAAAGGTTCCATCTACCTCATAAGTTGATAATAGTGTAATCAAAAATGATGTAATAGTTGTACAATGGAAAAAGCCAATGCTGTATTACTCTGTACCCCACCCTCATTTACCAATAAAGGGGAAAAAAAAAAAAACAGAGGAAAGCATCACCAGTAGACTAGATGAAACACAAGATAGAACATTAGGGATGGAAGATGAGTTGAGGAAATACTACATTCAGATATCAACAAAGGAAAAAAATTAAAAGAACATGACCACAATTTTCAAGAACTTTGGGACATGATCAGGAGACCAAACCTAAGAATCCATGTGGTACAAGTAGGAGCTGAGAGAAAATTAAAAATAGAACTGCCATAGGATGCAGCTATACCACAACTGGGAATATACCCAAAGGGAGATGAGTCATGATACCACAGAGATACCTGCATCTCCATATTCAATATAGCACTTTTCACAATAGCAAGGATATGTAACCAACCAAGGTGCCCATCAACAGAAAATGGATTAAAAAAAACAATGGTACATATACACAATGGAATACTACTCAGCAATAAAAAAAATGAAATAATGTCATTTGGAGCAAAATGGAACTAGAGAACATTATCTTAAGTGAACACAAGCTCAAAAGGAGAAAAACCATATGATCTCACTCATATGTATTAGCTGAATCATACAGGAAGAAAAAATCCTACACGTAAATTGAAAAAAAAAAAAAACACAATTAAACTTAGCAGGGAAGGGACAATATAAAGAGTAGAAACGAGGGAGGGACCTAGCAGAGGGAAGGAAAGATTGTGTAGGATGCAAAGATTTTCTCCCATTCAGTGGGCTCTTCCTTAACACTGTTGTTTTCTTTGCCGTACAGAAGGTTTTTAATTTCATGTGATCCCATTTGTCAATTCTTGGTGGGATTTCCTGAGCAATTGGAGTCTTATTAAGGAAACACTTTCCTTTGCCTATGTGTTGGAATGTGTTTCCTATCTTTTCTTCTAGTAGTTTTAAGGTTTCTGGTTTTATGTTGAGGTCTTTTATTCATTTTGAGTTGACTCTTGTGCAAATTGAGAGGTGCGGGTCTATTTTCATTTTTCTGCAGGTGTACATCCAAGTTTGCCAGCACTATTTGTTGAAAAGGCTATCTTTTCTCCAATTTGCATCTGTAGCCCCTTGTCAAAGACCAGGTTTGCCTCAGCCTTTTAAGCAGGTGGGATTACAGGCATGTACCACAGTACCTGGCCTCACAGTTATTTTTATAGTCCCATACCACTATGAAACATGACGACTCTATATATTCAACCAATGCCAATGAGTAGTTTCTTCACACACATCACATTTTTTTAGATGACCAACTACTTCAAATAAAGACTAATTATACACATGGCATAATTCCACTGTAAGAAAGATTTCTAATTACCCTGGAGTATTCATTGCCTCCTTCTTTCACTGAGCACTAAAGCCCTCTGAACATGTATCAGTTAGAGATTACCTTGCAGCTAGGTGGGAGGACATGTCACTATCTTGCTCAATGGGAAGATAGAGTCATGTCCTTAAAATGAAACTACATACCTACCATTTTTTATTGCTCTCCCTTCCTGCTGATTAAAATTATACACTGAAATTGTAATCACCATTCTACATTAAGGCAGTAATTACTAGAGGTTGGAAACTGAGTTGGAAGGAGAGGGATTATAAAGAGAGATTGGATAATGGGAACCAATACACAGTTACATAGAAGGAATAAGTTCTGGTGTTCTATAGTCCACTGAGATGGGTCGAGCTCATAATAACATTATATTTTAATGAAGATCTAGAAGAAAGGAGTTTGAGGTCTTCAAACATAAAGAAATGATAAAGACACAGAAATGCTGATTTGATCAGTGCACACCATTTGCATGAGCTGAAATATCACAAGTCAGATACAGAAAGATATATACCATGTGTTCTAAAGTGATTTTTTACCAAGTGGTAAATGGGCAAATAAGGAAATGAGGAGGTGTTAAATATTAGTCAATAAGGAAATGCTACAATGAGATTATACACTGCTAATTAAAACTACATACCTATCAAAGTGGCTAAAACAAAAAATAGTGATAACAACAAATGCTGGGAGGATATAAAGAAACTGGATGATTTATCCTTTGCTGATGGGAATCTAAAATGGTACAGCCACTCTTGCAAAGGGCTTAGCAATTTCTCTTAAAATATTAAACATGCAATCACCACATAACCTAGCAATTGCACACTTGGGTATTTATCCCAAAGAAATGAAATCATGCTCGCACAAAAGCTAGTACATAATTGTTCAAATCAACTTTATCTGTAATAGTCTAAGACTAGTATATTAGCCATTGAATTGCTGTGGCAGAAAAACCAACTGAAGTAAACTTATAGGAGGAAATATTTATTAGGGATTCATGGTTAGATTAGTCCATAATGGTTGCAGGGCAGGCATGGCAGTGGCATACAGCCCATGGCAGATGACCTTTAGAGCTTCAATATCAGGAAGTAGAAGGTGCTTACCAGAACCAGAGGTGCCAGTAAAAACCTCCAAAGACCCACCTCCAGTGACTCATTTCTGCCAAGCTAAATCCCACCTTCCAAGGTTTCATAACCTCCCAGGATAGTGCCACCTGCTGGGGACCTAGTGTTCAAACATATGCTCTTTGGGGGACATTCAAATCCAAATCATACAATTAGGTTCATTCTAAAGGTTCTTCAACTTGTTAATTACTTCACAAACTGTAGTACATGAATGCAATGAAACATGACTCAGCAAGAAAAAGAAACAAAATATTGATAAAACCAATAATTTAGAAAAATCTCCAGAGAATTATGCTTGGAAAAATAAGCCAATCTCAGAAGCTTCTATACTGAATGATTCCACTTACTTAAAATTTTTGAAATGACAAAACTTTAGAAATAGAAGACATTAAGACTCTGGTTTCCCATAGCGAAGAAGGGACAATACAGAGTAGAAAGAAGGGAGGGAACTAGCAGAGGGAAGTGAAGATTGAAGAAGGTAGGATGGGGAGGAGAGTCAATGTAGAGGGATAAAGGGAGAGAAAATAATCTCAATGTAAACAACACAACTTCATGAGTACATTGAAAAAATAGGGGAATATAACCCAAATATGCATTTGAGTTTTACTACATATTAGCCATAAGGCCCCATAAATCTTGTGGGCTAATGAAAGTGTTGCCAGAAGGGATGTAATGGATGCATAACGGAAAAAGCCAACACTGTATCACTCTGTAGCCCATCATTTACTAAAAAAGAGATAAAAACAAAACAAAATAACAACAACAAAAAAAGTAGTTTCCAAGGATTAAAGATAAAGGAAAAGAGAGGGACATGGTAGGGAGAAAGATGTGGTTTATTATAAGAAAGCAACATGAGGGACCTTTATAGTGTTGGACATGTTTGTTTTGATTCTGGTAATGGACACACAAATCTACAAAAGTGATAAAATTGTACAGAACTTAATACACACACACGCACACACACACAAATGAGTATAAGCAAAACCACAATTTGAAAAATAATAATGTATGTCAACACCAATAATTACTATAAAAATATCCCTACTCAAAATCTTCCAGTGATTTCCTACCACACTTGGAATAAAATTCAAATTCCTTGGTACCTGGGGCCTGATTTATGTGTTCCTCTCTGACATATCAACATTTACCGTGCTCTAGATATACTAGCCTGCTTTTCTCCCTATAAGCTAAGATATTTTCTACTTTAAGGCTTGCCCTTGTCCACATAAAACCTTCTTTTCAGAGCTAACTGTAAGGATCACTCACTCTCTCACATCAGTCATAGGTCAGCTCACATATAAACTCTCCAGAGATGACTTTTCTAACTTCCCTGTCTAAAATGGTGCTCTTCCCCACATCTTCCTTTACTATTTTCTCATTTGTTGTTTTTGCTAGGTGCTGTCATGTCGGTATCCGACTCATAGCGACCCTCATAGGGTTTTCAATGGCTGTTTCGGGATTGCCTCCGGATAGGATTGCCAGGTCCTTCTCCCATTTTCTCATAGCATTTACTAATGTCTGAAATAATATTTTTACTTATTTACTGTAGGGCACCTAACAACAACAACAACACTGTAGGGCACTGCCTAGAGAGGCAGTTTGCCCTGGGGCCTATCAAGGCCAACTTGGAGGTCTGAGGCTTGTTCCCCGGGCAATCACCTTTGTCCTACATCTGGGAACTTAGGGTTGTGGAGCTCCCAAGGATGGCACTGGCATCCATTCCCTTTCCTCAGACCCCTCGACACCAATTGGCTGTTTCCAAAACACTGAATGGCTCCTGATTGGACCGTTCAGGAACCATCCCTGATTGGCTACTTTTACAAAACCAAATTTGCATATCCCCCGATTGGCCAAAACCCGTATTGGTCCCCAGCTAGCCCCTGGAGAGTATATAGGGCGGTACATGGAGCAGTCTGGGTCCATTCCATCGACTGGGACAGACGAAACAATAAACAGCTGTTGGAGCAGAGCACCTGGAGTCGGCATCTTCACTGGGAAGAAAGAAGCAAGGAGCCGCCATGGGCATAAGCCTCTGAGCTGGCCTTTCTCAAGGCTTCCCGGAGCAGCCGTGGGCATAAGCCTCCTTTCCAGGCGGTGTGGGTCTTGAGTGCTCGGCTCCCCCTTACCAGATGGTGGGTCTTAGGCAGCTGGTTCCCACTTGTGACCAGAGGGAGTCCAGCACCAGGGCAACGCCCCACAATTTATTATTTGTCTATCCTATTAGGCTATAAGGGCAGAGACCTTATATGTCTTGTTTGCCACAGTATTCTAGCACAGAAGAGAATATCTGGTGCAATAAACAATTGCAAGAACATGTCTAGCATTTACTATGCAATAGGCACTGTGCTAAGTACTTTTAGATGCACTGTCTCATTTAGAGCTCATAATAATCACTGGAAACAGATCTTACTAGGGCATTATCTAGGATAACAGTAATGTTGGTATGAAAATAGTAAAATAATAGAAGCTTCAACAGAAACAGAGGTTTATTTCTTTTCACACAATAATCTGAGTCTAAAAGATCCAAGTCTGACATGGTGCTGCCCCAGTAAAGAGGAATTTGCTGCTCTATCACTCTCTGTATGAAGCGTTCAGTTCAGGGTCTCAGACAGCAGCTCCAGCTCCTGCCATCATATTTGCTTTCCAGACAGAATGAAGAGGATTAAAAAAAAAAAAAAAAAAAAAAGTATGTCCTTTTCCTTCTAGAGTCATGAGCCAAAACTCCCCATAAATTTCATCTTCCATCCTACTTTCCAGAATGTGATCATATGACTACACTTGAGATGTCCAGTCTTTATTTTTATTATAGAAATTTCTATTATTATAAAATAAAAGAAGAATGGATATTGGGGAGACAATAACCTGTCATAATTACTTAACTCAGTATAAGGAAAAGATCAAAGATGTTCATTTCCTAATGTTAATAAGAAGTGAGAGTCAGATTCCAAATCATAGTGTGACTTCATAGGCTGAGTTCCTAACTACTGTCCTTATTCCCTCATTATGCTATTCTGTTCAACTCCACACAACAGTTGCCTTATTGCACTAAAAAGAGATTTCTATTTTATGAAACTGTCATAACCATATCTTCATACTATGTAGAAAAATTAGTTGTATACACAAGTTCATTCTCTAAATTGACAACTGAATACATAGAAGTCCTTGCTAACAAACAAAATATACTAAAGAGGGAAAAGTTAGCAAAACTGGACAAATTGGACTATATAATCATTGATATCAACTGAAAATAGATTAAGAATTATGTCAAAAACAAACCTGGTTTGAGCCTGCTGTATGGTTCATATTCATGCTCCAAACCACAAACAATCATTTTCAAAATCCTATGCACCGCACTGCTATCCAAGCGAAAATCAAGAGGACCTATTACAAGGCTTTTGGTAGACTTCTCTTGAACTGTTCCTAAATCTTCATTTTTCCCTGAGGAAAAGTCTTGTTGATTTGCAGAGCCTACAAAAAGTCAAATTCTGTATTAGTATTTTAAGTATCAGATATGTCAAGTATACATAATATGTGTGCATTTATACATTTTTTTTTTACAGTGTTGGGATCAAATCCAGAGCCTTGTACGTACATGCCAGGCAAGCAATCTACCACTGAGGCACATCCCCAGCACTTGATTTTTTGAGTCAGGATTTCTCTAAGTAGCTCAGGCTGGCCTCAAATTCACAATTCTCCTGTGTCCACCTCCCAAGGGTTGGAGAGAGAGAGTGTGTGTGTGTGTGTGTGTATGTGAACCCACATGTTTTTTTGTGGTTTTCTGCTTGTTTGCTTGTTTGTTTGTTTTGGTTTTTTGAGACAGGGTCTTGCTGTTAGTCCAGGCTGTCCTAAAACTCACTATATAACCCAGACTGGCCTGGAATTCACATCAATCTTCCTGCCTCAGCCTACCGGGTGCTAGGATAATAAGCAGGCACCATCACACTCATCTCTAGAGTATATATTTTAATATTACTTTTCTCTCATTGTTTTAGATTGTAGCTTAATGCCCTAAAATAAGCTAGATACAGAGAACCCTGATGAAATGCATTTTTCTCTATGCAGATATTACTGGCAAAAACACAACTGACTCAAAAACCTATTATTTCTGTAATTCATTTAATATTATAACAAGTGCTACAAAATCAAAGTAGTTTTTCTTAGAAAATTATTCTATAAAACCTAATGGGCTTAAATTCAATAGTTCTACATACAATACTATTATGTGGAGTGGGAAGGCAGACTTTGGAGAATGGATTTCATCTTAGAAACTTCATTAAAAATTGTTGTTGCTGTTGTTGTTGTTGTTGTTGTTAGGTGCTTTCGAATTGGTGGCCAACTCATAGTGACCCTACATACAACAGGTGAAACATTATTGATAGTGCTTCTCTGCTATTTATAGGGTTCTCAAGGGCCATTAAAAATTAGACTGTTTAAAATTACATGCTGATAGGGTCCATTGAGAATTTTATGATGCCATCAAATGAATGATAGTTATTACCTGCTTTGATCTTTTTCCAGAATAAAATTATTATAACCATGTTCCATGGTGCAGAATGCTAGATCCTTGATCTCTCATCTGCCCAAATACTGAAAAGAAACTAATGCAGTTTTCTAAATAAAACCTTGGCTCTACCTATAAGTATCTCACATTATCTAATATATACATATGCAGTTCATGGATCAGAGATTTAGTTTTAATACATAAATCCATTATTGTACATAACATATAACTTTTAGTTCTTAAGCCTTTTTATTTATTCAAACAAAAAAAGGAACATAAGGCTTTCCAGTATGTATTACCTTTAGAAGCTAGAGACCTAATTAAACACAAAATGACTTCTGATAAATTTAACAAAAATATAGCACTTTTCATACAAGGAAGTACAGTTACACATCCAGTGTCAGTGGCACAAGCAAAATGAAATTTTTTATTACACTTCAATTTCCACAAGTGCCTTTGTCAAGAGTCATCTATTCAAAAATTTTCCTTTCTTGACTCTAGCTTGCCTAATGGTTATCACTATGTCCCAAGTAACTCAAGACCAGAATCTGGTAAGCTATCTGATTTTTATTTTGAAATAAAGCATTGAAAGTCTTTGAAGATCTTAAGCAGATGATTAAATCAATTTGACTGCATTATGAATTATAAGAAGAGAATGATCCAGTTTGCAGAAATTTTTTCATTGTGTAATATAAGTAAAAATTATTAAATCCATGCACATACTTAAATGTCAAATAAAACATAAAAAGTTAATGTTATACACATTTTGATAGGTAACAACAACAACGTAATTAACATTGATTCACATTAAAAGTTACGTGTAAATAATCCACCATTCACATCTACCATAAAGAGTTATAGCAATTAAACAAGCTAATACATGTAAATGCAAATGTGATAGCCCATTCCTGAAACGATCAGCCATTGAAACCCTACAAGAGTCACTATGAGTTGGACCTGACCCAACGACACCGAACAATAAGAACAGCCACAATATATGTAAAAACACTTAAACAGAGCCTTCCATTAAAACAATAAATATTAGCTATTATTATCAGCATCACCATATAAACACAGATTCACAATGAGAATCAAATATTTAAAAACAGCTACCTAAAAGGAATAAATGAAAATATTATTGAATGAATGAACATGTTTTTAATTTCACAGTAGAAGTTTATTATTTTCTCAAAATATAAATCTGCTTGTCCAATTAAGAAAGGAAATGCGTAAGTGGTAAACCAAAAACACGAAAGCAATTGCCACACAATTCAAAACATCAGCCTCTTCTAGCAAAGAAGGAAACGTGTGGTGGAATAGGAATACATGACAGACTCACTGGATGCTAGCAATGTCCTACTTCTTGGCTTGTTTGGGGAATACACAGGTGCTGAATTTATAATTCTTTGCTATTCTGTATATAAATGAATAGAATTATTCTGTACTTAGGTTACACTCAAATATTTTGTTTAAAAAATAAAGTACTAAGATATCTATAATATTGAAGCCTACTCACAGAAGTAGAAAACATTAAAAATTCAAAAATTAAATTACTAGCTTTGCAAAAGAAATATTCAACAATCTAGCAAATAGAAGGGCCTGGCAATCCACTCCCAAGGCAATCCCAAAACAGTCTGCCATTGAAAACCCTATGAGGGTCGCTATGAGTCGGATACCGACTCGACGGCACCTAACAACAACTAACAAGCAAATAGAAATCATTTTTCCATCTTTCAAAAACTGCAACAAAAACACATACACAAATAATAAAATTTTCAGGGTTATGTTTCCTTCACTTAAAAGAAGACTCTTCATATTCCACTTCCTTCCAAGAAACTGAAATCCATAGTAAATGCATGACATTATACTGAACAAGAAGAAATCTACTACCTTACAAATGGCAACTACTATAATTTGCAAAGTGCTTAGAACACAGACTTCAAAGCTGTGCTTTTACAACTAGTTGGCTAAGGAATAGTTCCACTTCAATATACATAAGACTCATCTTTTACTCCAAAAATATTCCTTTCTTGACTCTAGCTTTCTTAATAGTTATCACTATTCAGCAAGTAACTCAAGACCAGAATCTGGAAAACTGATTTTAATTTTGAAATAAAGCATTGAAAGTTTCTGAGGATCTTAAGCAGGAGATTAAATCAATTTAACTGGAGTATGAATTATAAAAATGGAAGAGTAGAAGCAAGAACACCAGGAAGAAAGCTAATAGAGTATAGAGATGATAATGTATTGGATGATCAGTGGAACTGACAAGAACTAGACAGAGTCAAGATAAAGTTTAGAGAGAAAATTTGACAAAATGTAATAATGCACTGGTTACTAGAAAAGAAGAAAGAACATGTTACTATCACACTTAGATTTCTGGCTTAAACAACTAGAAGATGATGGTACAATTTTCCAAGAAGAAGTGACTGAACATAGAGCAAGAACAGAGATAGTAGGTGGTCACAAGGATATTAATAATTCAATTTTGAACATTTCGGTTCTAAGATCTTATGACAAACACAAGTAAAAATGTCAAGCATGTGCTGGATATTTAATTCTGAACCTTTAAGCAGTTGGACTAGACATACAAGTGTGGGAAACAAAAACATATAGAAAGTACTTAAATCCATTAGGGAAAAAAATGAGTCCAGGAACTAACCAACAAAAATCCCATTTAGAAAATATTACAAAAGAGAGAAAGCAGAAAATTACTGCTCTTTCCTTCTCTCTTTATTTATAAAAAAAAAAAAAAAGAAGAACAAAAACAAACAAAACCTTACTTTCAAGATCAACTCCTCTGTTAGACCTTTGTTGTTGTTGTTATTGTTAGGTGCCGTCAAGTTGGTATCCTCTGCACAACAGGGGAAACACTATTGTCAGTGCTTCTCTGCTGTGCATAGGGTTTTCAATGGCAGATTGATTTTTGGGAGGGGGTTGCCAGGTCCTTCTCCCAAGCCTACAGCTTCTGGTGTTCCCAGGCGGTCTCCCATCCAGGTACTAACCAGGCCTGACCCTGCTTAGCTTCTGAGATCTGACGGGATCGGATGCCACAAGGCTACCGCTGCAGGCTTGTTAGACCTTAACAAATAGTTTCTTTCATTCTTTTGTTCTTTCATTCTTTTTCTTTCTTTCTTTTTTTAAAGCACGGGAGGGTTGAACCCAGGGCCTAACACACGCTAGACAAGTGCTCTACCACTGAGTGGCACCTCCCAGCCCCTTTGCTATTTTTTTATTTTGAGACAAAGTCTTGCTAAATTGTACAGCCTGCCTCTGGTCTTGAACTAGCAATCTTTTTGCCTCAGATTTCCAAGTCACTAGGATTTACTGACATGTGATCAGGTGCCCAACTGGTTGTCACTTCCTTCCTGGACGTTAGTTCTTTTACATGCTATATAATAATCATTTATTTACATGCACAAGGACAAGATCACCTAATACATAGAAAACAATTTTTTAAACAGTGCTGGGAATCAAACCAGGGCCTTGTGCATGCTAGGCAAGTGCTCTATCACTGAGCTACATCCCCAGCCCTTGTGGGGTTTTTGCTTGTTTTTTGAGACAGGGTTTTACTATGTAGCTCTGGCTGTCCTTGAACTTGCTATGTAGCCTACGCTAGCTTCAAATTTGCAATTCTCCTGCATTCAACTCCCAGTGCTGGGATTACAGGCATGTACAACCACAACTGGCAGAAATCATTTTGGGTTTATCTGTTTTGGGGTTGTTTGGGGGTTGTTTTGTTTTTGTGTATGTGTGTGTGGTTTTTGGTTTTGTTTTGTTTTGTTTACAGCACTGGGGAGATGAACCCAGATCCTGTGCATGATGGGCAAATACTCTACCACTGAGCTGCATTTCAGCCCTTTTTTCATTTTTTCTTTTTGAGACAGGGTCCTACTAAATTGCATAGGCTGCTTCTGGCCTGGAACTTGCAATCCTCCTGCCTCAGCCTCCCGAGCCACTGGGATTACAGGTATGCTCCACAGGACCCAGCTTCTTTTTTCTTTTAATGTGAAAAATTAACAACAGAAATAGAACCTACTTTAACTAACTTTTCAGTGTTAAACAGACTGAAATAATAAGCACTTCATGAGGTTGAAAATATTATTTGCTCTCTAATAAAATAAATTCTGTGTCTATAATCTCTGAACTTCCTACTTTTCTGCTTGAAACAACTCTCTTTATAATAAAAACATCTATATAACTTTCAAAATGCATTTAATACAGAAAAGGAAATGTTTAGTCTTCTTGACACCTTAATGTAATATGAAATTTGATATATAAAAAATTTAATATTTAATACATATAAGAACTAATTCTAGCTGGTTATACAAAATGCCTTTTCAAGCAGCTGTACAAGAAAAGGATTAAAAATGCACAGAACCCAAGGAAATTCTACATTAGAATTAAACTATTCTCCAAAGTAGGAGAGGGTAAATTAGCACAACAGTATACAACTAGTCAGGGGTCAACTAACTCTGAAGATGCCTTTGTGTCTATTGTACAAGGAAAGGCAAACATAAAAAAGAAACCAATACCTTTGCCACTGGTATTCTCCATTGTATATAGGTAATCCATGTAAAAAGCCCCAAACCTTTGCATTCCAGCTATATCTGTGTATGTCTCCTGCCAACAAAGCAATGTAAACAAAAGATACTTTTAAAGCCTGTACTGTATAGAAGATACTTTTAAACCCTGATAAGTCAGATACATATCCATATATTGGCTATATCTACTCAAAGGATTACCAAGACAATAGAAATTATCCAAAGAATTCCCTTCTAAGGAAGGCAATGTTACCTCAGTTATAGATCACACAGAAAAACATCCATAATTCTACTACACATTTTGATCACTTTATCAATAATGTCTAGTTAATCAATACCTTTAATGTAGTAGATGGTATACATTTGATTTTTATCCCTCTTACAAAGCTGACTAATAATATACACTCTAAACCAGAGTTAGTCCTTAAATATTTCAGTACATTTATAGGAAACAATTCAAATTGAATATATAATAAATGTACATAATTAGGCAGGGCAACATTAAATTCTGTAACTGTGAAAGTAAAACAATAAAAAAGTTAAAATGTAAAATCATTTATCCCATTACATTAATCTACAGGGGTTTTTTTGGGATTTTTAATTTATTTCATAAAATAATATTCCACCAGCATATTAATATACTCTTACATGAAAAATTCAAACAATGTTAAAAAGTGTGCATAGTGACTACTGAAATTCATTCTTTCTCATCAATCTCACATTCTAAGTAATGAAAATTAATAAAGGTAACTCTACTTGTTTTCTGGGCTGGGATTTAGCTCAGTTGGTAGAGCGCTGCGCTGCAGTCTCTGAGGTCCCGAGTTCAATTCCCAGTACCACAAAAATGGGAGAAGGGCCTGGCAATTCACTCCCAAGGCAATCCCGAAACAGTAAGCCATTGAAAACCCTATGAGGGTTGCTATGAGTGGGATACCGATTCGATGGCACCTAACAACAACAACAACTTGTTTTCTTGGCTATTTTAATACTACAGCATGGATTAACCAACTATAGTTATGTACTACATAAAGTTAAGCATCTCCGTGCACCCCTTAAACCTTTTTAGAGGTGGAAGTTGGACAAAAAACATTCTAAATGTTCTAATAAACAATTAGCACTCAAAATATTTGAGAAAAATGATGGCAATCCCAAATATTCACACAACATGTCTACCCCATCACAGCTGAGACTGTGGTTCAAATATATATTCTCTGACCTTATGATGAGCTGCATCCAAGATAAATTCTGCACGAGTACCATTATTTTCTGGGCTTCGGTAATCAAATAATGAATTTGTAAGGTAGGTCAAACCTTTTGTACTCAAATTTTCACCACAAGTGAAGAAACAGGCTTCCTGGAAATCAACGTAAAAATTTTGAACAGGAGGAAAAATCATTAAACTGCTAAAGAAAATAAAACCTTCATTTTATAATACCCATTCAATAGTCAATGAATCACTGAAGAGGTCCTGTGAAAAGATAAAAGAATGCTTTCTCCACTTTCATTGCCTATTTCTTGGCAAAGAACATTTTAACAAACCAAAAAGGAACTCCAGGTTACTGCCATAAACAAGAAAGAAGAAACATTTATAAATTAGAAAGCATTTGGAACTACTATCCAGGTGTTAAGTGCCACTAACATTTTTAATTCCCCTGAGTTCTATAATTTCTTGCAGGGGAAATGCAGAGGAAAACAGTAAAGCCCCTCTCTCCAGCCAAGGACATATGTAGTCTAGTGGATTTTATATGGTTAAGCACTTCATTATCCCTGCATCCTAGCTGAAAAGGGGGGAAAAATGGATATTTTGACTTACGGTTTCACTTCTATTCATATTCTCTTCAAAATCCTTAACACCCATAATTCCTTTTAGACACAGGGCTCTGCAACCCACAAACCCAATCTGGCAATCAAAGAAAGGCTCTCCCATCATAAGGGCCTATAAAAAGAAAGAGAACATTAGAACTAAGAACTTGAATTTAATAAAAATGTTACAGGCTTTCCTCATATAATTTCTAAAGTAGTGATACATCTTTAGGATTATGGCCTTACCAAATGTATTCTCCTTAGATTATGACCTCTATTAAAGAAACAGCTTTCTTTGTAACCTCAAACCTTTGTATCTTCAATGATTGGCATTCATGAACATTACTACATATATAACATACACATATATGTACAAGTTAAAGAATAAATTTATGCTGCATATAAAGTAAAGTATTTGTTAAAAGAATCCTTTCAATCAATGGTACTGACCACTAAAATAACTAAAACAGTAAAAATCTGTGTTGAGGCTGGGGCTGTACCTTGGTGGTAGAGAGCCTGTCTAACATGCACAAGGCCCTGGGTTCAATCCCCAGGAACACCCACAGAGTCTGTGTTAACTGTAAAAACTAACTTTAAAAATTCTCAGAGATTTAAAAATAAATGTTTAATGCTGAAAGATTACCTCAATTGTAGTTCCTTCTTGTTCCCAGCACAATACTTCTTTCGATTTTACTTTCTGTGGGCTATAATAGCTACTTTCAGCTTGCATTTCTGTGAGCTAAGAAATATAAGAATATTAAGTAAATCAAAACTAGCTTTTTATGGTAATAAACTGTCACTATTATGATGAATTGATGAAAACAAGGCCAATTTTAAATTCAGGAAATTTAATTATTAAGCAGGGAAACAGGTGCAACAAAAACAGCTGTAACAGATTATCCATGGAATAAGGTTGAACATGCTAGTCTAAACTCATTTAAATACCATTTTTTAACTCTTTCATGTTCATATTGATTTAAACGGTAAAAAATGTTGGGCAATGTGGGACATGCCTGTAATCCCAACCACTCACGAGCTGGAGGTGGGGGGTCACAAATTCAAGGCCAGAGGAAGCCTGTGTAACTTAGCAAGATCCTGACCCAAAATAAAAATTTAAAAATGGACTTGGGGTACAGCCCAGGTGTAGAGCTCTTGCAAAGTATGTGCGAGGCACTGGGTTCAACTCCCAAGTATCAAAAAAAAAAAAAAAAAAAAAAAAAAAAAAAAAAAAAAAAAAAAAAAAAAAAAAAAAAAAAAAAAAAAAAAAAAAAAAAAACACAGACAATGAAAGCTATGTGTAATAATAGTCCCATTCACAAAATGGTTCATACATTTTGCCAAAATTTCACATATAATTATAATCTCAATTCATCTCTATTTTCACTAGTATATTCAACCTTGTTGAGTTTTAGACATTTCTAAGACTCAAAACTATTTG